>QXVX01008592.1:139844-223211 GCA_013436065.1 Halocynthia aurantium | reverse complement strand
CACATTAGCTGAATATCAAAACACTGAATTGTCTTGTACAGAGTTTAGTGTATAAAGAAATATGCTTCCCGTAGTTACAAAATGGAATAAAAAATGTTACAAGAGAAGAAAGTGCTTAGAGAACACAGTTGAGATAACAAAAATGAAAATAAAGTTATTGGAATTTATGCACAAGGGAAATAATGCACCCAAACGCTATATATATGGTTGCTATATTACAATAGCATGTAAAACAGCCACTGAGAATGAGGTTTAGCAGAACTAGAACACAAAAAAGCTTTGAAAACGGGCGTTGGATTCATAAACATCTTGTGAGTAATTTAATTTCCAACTGAAAATATGCTTTTCTACCGGTTCACAATTTGGCACAGGATACTAGTATTAAAGCCAGTGGAATTGGCACCCAGCATAGAGGTGGATAGTTTTTAGTAATATAAAAATATAGACTATCAAGATTATATACCACACAAGGCTCCCAGAGTATCAGGCAATAGTTGGTCATATTTCCACTTAAGTGCGGATATATACATACATATGATATCATCTCACCAGTATTAGATTGAATTACATCAGTTTTTCTGTCTTCTGTTTGATCTATCCAATTGCTGAGAGCTTAATCCAGTGCTAGCCTTCGAACCCTGCCTCGAAGATCCAGACACTGATCGAGAGGTAGGTTCATTGAACGAGTATGTTGGATTAGGCGGTTGAAAACCCCGTCCACTGACGTCTGGCGTTCGCAAAATTCGTGGACGACTGCTGAAAGCTTTTGTGTAGGTATGTGTCCTGTAAAAAGTCACATCACTGATTGCACCACAATATTTTAAAAAGTTTTAGGATAGATAATGCTTAAGATTCTTCAAAAAAAATCATTTTATAGTTAGCTTAGTTTCCACAGCCACATACTCTGGGGACAGTAGATCAGGCTTCGCATTTGTTTGCGATACCACCCCTCCGCTCCTAGCTGTATCTGGTAATAGAGCTGACACCTCTCTACTATCAGTCACACTGCGATTCGAAGAGGAGGTTCTTGGCCTTGAAGTAACAGAATCAGATAAAAACAAGACACAAAATATTTACAGTAATCAATTGATTTAAATTTTTATACCTATCACTTGATTGTAGCCTCCGGTTCGAACTTCTAGATTGAGGATTCGATAACCCAGCACTTGTCGGAGGTCTGGATCTGGGTAGTGATTGAACAGAGCCAACGAGCTGAAATAAAAGAATCACACCATTCAGTAGAGAAGTTTGATTGGTTGCTATCTGAACCTGGAAGCAATTCTTTGCTCGGAATACGACGTCTTAATAACACGCCGTAAAGCCAAAAGACTGTGCCTTGTGTGTCACAAGACTTGCTTGTATTTCTTCAGAAGGATGGAAGCTAGTATATATACTGGTATACTCACTGTATTACTGGACGACATTAACACATTAATATTTTCTCCATCTTTAGTAATCCTATTCGAATTATTCTGCTGTTGGCTGTGATTGAAGTCACCTCCTGCCCTATGGTAGCTCGGTGTGAGGGGGCGTAGTGGAATTCCTGAGTCATCAGGCAAAAAGAACACTGTAGGATGTTCAGTGTGTGCCTAAAAGTGGATGAAAGACGGTTGCAATGAATATGTTATTGCCATCAATAAACCATTCAGTATGGGGATACCTGTTGTGGAAAAGTATTTGTCAACAATCCAAAATACTCAGAGCAGAGGAACTTTTCTCCTGACATTTCCCTAGGAGTAAGTTGAAGGATCTCATCCTTGTCCAAATCAGCTTCCATAGCATCCTGATCCTGTAATTCAACAGATATTCCAGTTTACAAACATAAAAATATTTACCCTGGAAAGGAATATCCAGATATATAAAATAGAGCATTGGATGCTGAATTAAAAATGTCAACAACACTTCCGCAAGTATAAAACACCTTTTCACCTCATCATCATCCTCGTCGCTGTTATCGTCCGAGTCATCTCCGTCTGAAACTTCATACGAAGAATCCGTATTGAGCTGTCGAATAATGAAGTCCAGCTGACGTTTGAATTCCGGCTGCTCTCCCTCCATCAAATCTCTATAAATAATTTGAAAAAGAAAAACTATTTTTTGCTTATGCTATCTATCTAAAGTTCTAATAAAAAGTGAATATATGCGTGTTTGCCAGTTATGTATCTATAGCCTGCCAAATTCAGAACTAAAGTCTCAAAAATTTCAAAAGTTCTAATTAGACTTTCATAACATGAATTTTTTCTGGTAAATATTAGCCAAGCTTGGAAATTACAGTAAATAAAATATCAATCAATGTAGCATTGTAATAAAATCACATGTTCTTACCTCAATGTACTTTCCAGATCCATACTCAAAGCTTCTTGTCTCACACGTGGATTACTTAATACACTGTACAAAGCACCATTGACATAGGGTCTGATTTCCACATTCTCATGAGCTAATAATTTGCTCAGCACCTGCAGTATAATTGTAACAAAAAAATGAATGTGTAATATAAGTCAAGCAACATTAAGTATACGGTTACATTGCATTTCATAGAAATATTCGTACAGTTAACACATCTTTGGCATGCTCCCCACATTTTCTCTTTCCGCTGGATCGCAAGCAAAGGTTCATCAGCAGGGCAACTGCATACTCCAGCAGGTAATCGGAAAGGGATTCGTACTCCGACAGTGTAGAAATAAGCCAACCTAACAGATTACCTATGGAAGAATATTAAATAATATATAAAAAATATACTTTGAACAATTATAGGCATTTACAGTCGAAAAAACTAAAAAAAAGATGTTCATTATTACAGATGAAAGGTGAACCACCATTATCAGCTACGAAGTGACATTAGAAGAGAAAAATATGTTGCAAAAAAAAGATTTCATACCGTCAATCATTACGGTTTGCAAGGTTCTTCGAAGGCTTAGTTTCTGGAGGCATCCCAGCAAATGTTCTTTACACATTTTGTCTGTTTCTTCGTTCATTTGCAGCAGAGCAGCTTGAAGCTGTCTAACTCCGTCAGGGTACTCACACAAATATGATCTTCCTGTCAAACAAATATATGTATATATAAAGTGTCTCGAAAGTCACTATTCTGGTGTATAGATGACTTTTTTTTAAGATTTTCATCTAATCTCTTCATGTTTTCATAACCATTGAGTCACCTTTTCGTAACGAAGCCAACGCATTGCACAAACGTGCAGCGTATTGTCTGACGACGTGACTTGGCGATTTGAGGAGATTTAACATGAAGAAAGTTGGGAAAGGCATTCCTCGTTTACATCCAAACAAATCATTTCCGATATAAGCATCGACCACAGCGTCTCGCTGTTCACCGGCGATCGATCTGTATTTTTTAGAGACTGGTGAGAAATAGAGGTGAACTCAAGAATCAGAAACTACTGCAGTGTAGTACTCCTAATATGGGAATATTAACTACCAGTATGCTCAGCAATTCAACAATTTATCAAAGTTGACCTCACAATAAATTTCTGTATAAAGTCTGTTTCAAGGACTTAACAATAAAGCAATAATGAAAATATGATATTCAATATAAAGCCGTCTGTTGAAAAAGGTAGAGGATTCATATCTCACTATCTAGTAAAAAGTTTGCAATTTTGATAGTAGTTATAGATTAATACAATAGCCATTTGGTAAAAGGCAACCCCATTTATGTAGCTATGTAGTAAAGGTAACAAACCTTGTAAGCCTCCAACGCAATGCTTGTAGCAACAAACATTTAACTTTGTCAGGTCCTCTGATCAGATCTTCTTTAACCTTGTTGTAATCCAAGGATGGCAAGTAGGTCACATCATCACCGTCTTCTGCTAAACTAAAATAAAAACAAAAACTTCATCTCTGAAGAACAAGCATTTTTAGATCAACATATGCACGAAAAAACTTTCTATTTAATTATAAATTTATCAAACTTCAGCAAGTATTAGTATCAAGCACAAGTATGGTATACCTAACATCAGTTCAAATATTCTTACTTTTCTTGAATAATTGAAGCCCGTAGAAGCGATGAGGCGGTACCGGGTCTTGTGAAATCAACGCTGCCGAAGTTGTTTATGCTTCCACCAACTGTCTGATTTCGGAACAAGCGCGCGCACACGCTCTGCAAGTACTCTACAGTGACCATTTTTCCATGAACCGTATGCTCGAGTGAATCTACCAGCTCGGCGGTGATGCTTATCAGTGTGTGGTAATCAGTCTAATAAATTTAATAGGCAAGCAAGCATTACTCTTTATGTATCAAAACAATAATAAATATATATTTGAATTCCCTTCTGTAGATAGATAAATAGAAATCCAGATACGATTGTCTTACTTGTAATTTATTGAACCTCTTCATGTAAACGCCACACCTACGTTCAGCTTGTATAAGCTGTTGTTGCAGCTGTGTGTGTACTTGGGTAGATATGTCTTCACTCTGTAAAAGTCTGTCCTTGTTTTTCTTTAGAATGTAATACTAAGGAAATCTAAGTCCATTCAAAAAATATAACAATCCTTATATCATACAAGTGCCTTACGTTGCATTTGAACTACAGCATTTCTTTTTTTGGCGCAGACTATAGCGGAACACACCACAAATTTTACACACAGTACGCATTCATTCATTAACATGATAAAATTCGATCCACATATTCATGCAGTTCCACTATAAAGATCTGTAATTGGACCGTCCAAAGGATACAATGAGAGTAAGGAGCATCGGAGGCTCTGTAGCAGAAAGGGCTGCCGAGAGAAATTTTTCCACCCGTCCTCGAAGATCAGGAATCCAATTTGGCTGCACAAAAAAGGTTTGATTGTAATATTAGGGAAGATAAATAGATGGGTGAGAAACTTCTCCATGAAACATGGACTATCACCTATATATTTTAATTTTGCCTTGCTATTTGAATTTTAAAGTAAAGAAACTCACACTGAAGAGATCTTTAAATGAAGGATGGTTTACAGGATTTGGTACGAAAGGCAGAGCGTAAAAAGGTAGAAATTCTGTAGTTTGACTCAGAGAAGCACCTAGAAAATATTCGAAAACATAAATCAAAACAGTTATTGTATCAGGCAGAAAGGATCTTGCTTTTTAATTGTGTTACATCAACCCTTAGAGTGGAAAATTTTGTAAGTCAAAAAATATGGAATAAATAACTATTATAACATAATTGCAGTCAATCTTGAACATACAAAACTCACCACTGGTCTCGAGATAAGTTTTGAATCTTGTCATGGCATTCTCAAAATGACTGTTATTAGGCTGAAAGCAAGATATTGTTTGGTCAGTAGAATAAAGAAGCAAAATGGCCTTTAAAAAATATAATGCTTATTAACATAGATTGTTTAAAACACAGCTAAAACATATTTTTAAAAACTTTTCAAGTATTTTTTTTTTAATTCTACTGCATACTAGAATAAAACTTTTACACGGTTTATGGTATATTCAGCAAGATTTCGGTACACAATTTCAATAACTTACAGTACTGGGAGAAGATAGTCTGATTGGATATATAGCAAAATGAATTTGAACATAGAATTCCAGTCTCTGGCAAGTGTAATCATTGCTTCTAATGTCTGATGGCACATGGTCCACCCAGAGTTTCCAGAAACTAGAATACTGTCCGCCATCAAACTCCAGCAAAATGTTGTTCTAAATGTTCAAGAAAATGAGGTCAAAAAAAGATTCTTTTTGCTTTAGTGGATAAAACAGGAGGTAATAAATACCAGAAAAGTAAGTTTTATAAAAAAAGGTTCGGATAATTAGAAAAAACTTTTTAAACATATTTTTATCTTGAAACGTTACGTGAGCATAAGTACCTGGGCAGCTAATTTTGACCCATCTGCAGCCTGCAAACTTCGTCCAGTTGGAACGGATTTTCCTCTTTCCTTGCACTCCATTGTGAGCGAATACGAAGTCTTCTCCATGCCGGAGAAACTCAGATATTCTCGCAAGAGAGTGTTGATTTCTTGCTCATATAATAATAGTTCGTCGGCCATGGTAGCTTCTCAGTAATTTTCACCCTTAGGACTTAAAAAAAACAAAGAACCTCAACATGTACCAATGACCCTTGCGTTGCGACTATGATAAAATGATCTCTGCTGCTGGTACCTTATTTCAAGCTGTTCAGATCACGGAACCACATACGTATAGTGCTATACCCACTAAAGAGGAACTTCTACTCGTTCTTCACGAAGTTACGGTTACTAGGGGAAAAACGGATATTAAATCACTCCCATACCAAATATAAATGTTATTCATATTGTTGTTATCAATCCTAAACAATATCTAACTTTGAAACCTGAAATTTTCCTCAAGACTTCCAAGAACTTCTACCACAGAGAGTAGAAATTACAAAAAGATTTATAGTTTAGGAAATAAAGCTCTGTACATAGAACTCCAATCCATAATCCACTTGCCGATGGAGTAATTAAAATTGCACACAAGATAACTCAGTTTATTTGTCCACAATTAGTCACAAGCGTCCGTTATGCCCACGGTACCAATGCTGAGATAAATCTACAATTCTACAGGGGTAGGCTGCTTTTCAGTTCAACAGCTCACCAAACAAATATTGTAAGTATTTACGCTACCATAATCTACCAAATATAAATCCTATATGTATTTTTAAGTGGTTTAATATCACTAGCATGAATAAAGCATGCACAGACAAAAACATGGCGAAACAACCAAGAGAACGGAGTCAGTCAGCCCAAGAGATGTGCCAATTGATATGAGAGTAATGTAAGGTTTCAACTAATATCCTTACTGTAATATATAAAGAAGTCCAGTTATTACCTTATAAACAGTTGCACAAAAACACATCACCAACACAAGACTCACTTAATATAGCCTCGATCATATGATGAATCATTGCCTGCATAACGTTTACTAATACGATGTATAAACGGCCTTTCAACTAGAGGAGTATTTGACATTTATTAACAGTAAGCAGAGGGAAATGATGTTCATTACTCCTTGAACGACAGCATTGACACAATACTACCTGTTTAGTTTTAGCTAAATTGATATAGAGATATTAAAACAAATTCAATCATTCCAAATACATAAATAATGCAGAAATGCCATCTTGCAAATGTTTCAGAAATAAAATCGGAGCGAATTAGTCAGGATTTATTTCCTTCATTGTGGTGATTCCTTTTATTTAACATCGAAGTATGAAAGATCAGATGTTTACTGTTCAGACTGAATGCTAAAATGGAGCTTTTACACAAACATATACAACACGATAGAAAACGGACACTGGGAACCAATAATTGTTACGTACATGACGTTTCCTCGATTCGAGATGAGTAGAAGTCCTTCAAGGAATGTGTTACCACGCAAAATGATTATTAACAAACAAAATATCACCATGATATTGTTACGACGTCTAGATGATAGACAGATAGTTGTATTTCAGTGCTGATTGGTAAGCAATTGCCAAAACCTTAGCGGAACGACTTAAAATCCCGCATTGACTGAACAAGAACAGTATTGAACTAACATACAAGATGACGAAACTGCTGATCTGAAGCGAAATTAAATAAACAATTTTACATGATTAAATGGCTAAACTGTCGAGGAATTGTGCTAGTGTATGAAAGAGAAAACGCCAGCAATTTAGAAGCGGATAAAATTTTATTACGAGTTTATCTGGACCGCGTCGGCTCGGAAAACACTATTTTCTTGTATATGCTTGCTGAAATTCACCAATGGGCTTACGCTCTCGGTTCTGTAAAAAAAGTAGCTAAATTAGCTATGTATTATGTTTTGTAATGCTAGATGTAGATTTTCAAACAACCATAAATATTATTCAGCTACATATATACAGCAGAACCTTGTGCTGGAAAATATTCGGAAACTGCAGTGTTTTGTTATTTCCAGTGTTACAAAAGATAAACTCGGTTAATTAAATTTTACTTCAATAGTGATGTAGGTTCTTTTTTTCAAGAATGACGTGGTGCATCTTATGGAGAGCAATATCTATAACAGAGAATAAACTTACCACTGTCGGCTGTGCGGCCTTATTCCGTACGGTCTCTTCTTCCTGCTGACGCCGCTCATAGTGGCCGAAATCGTCAAAAATACTTGTTTGGTGCTTATAGTTGGCGATTATTTTAAGCACTTGCCGTCCTTTTTCTGCAGGGACTTCCTGTGTGTCGCGAGAGTTCGTTACCGGCTTATTGTCATTGTTTTCGAGTCGTATGTGACGCAGAACAGTGTTGGGAACATCTTTAACGTAGATCCATTTCACTTGAAATTTCCCTTTCCACTTGTCCTGTGACCATACACCAGCCCGGCTGCTATAATCCACGCAGGTCATCATTTCCGCAACTCCGCAAAAGTGTCCAGATCCGTTGACAGAATAGAGCAATATGACAGGGCCACGGCTCTTTTGGGCTCGGAACGTAGCATCCAGCCTCTTGTTGCCGTGCTCTGTCGAACACCATATGTTGTACTTGATGGAACGATGTATGTCGTCTTCCGAATACGACTTGATAACGAAAAACCGTGAGTTACGAAGATCCATCGTCAGTCTCTTTGGATTATACTCGTTTTGCATTCTTAATTTCTCTAGCACTGGATTTGCGGGAGCCAGTGCCACTTGAGTGTTATTCTCTTTCTGGCCTTCTTTGTCTCTTTCACTATTTGACAAGTCAGTGGTAGCTTCAAACCCATTTCTAAATGGGATTTTAAATACATGAGCATGAAAAAAAGATAAAAGTGCAAATCATGGCTCATTTCAGTCACTTATTTCACGTCATTTCAGCATGGAATATTCATTTTGATGTAACAGTATTTATTCACACTACATACAATTTTTAACTACATGTTCTACCTCCAGACACATATCCTTAAAGTTACTTCATACAGGAAGAGAAGGTTCAAAACTACCCTACACATGTAATTTAAATGTTGTTATATGTTACAATTTCTTTGCTTTTCACATGTGGCGATAGATTTGGTCTCACACATGGTAAGAATAATCCTATAAAGGAAACATACGTCAAGAACAGCAAGTGGTTTGTTTGAAATCATAGATTAAACAGGCTGGTGGTGGTGCAATGGAAAATCTGACAATCTAATTTGTGAATAAAATTACCACTATCTTTTGATACAAACCAGTTAATGAGTTGCAAGTCCGCTTTAATAAACTATACAGAATTTTAGAAATTTAATATTTTTCTTGTTGATATTAGTATAAACAAAAAACTTACTCATAATGATATCCAACTGGCCTGGAAGGTGTCCATGTGGTAGACGGATTCTCCATTTGGATCTTGGTCACCGCTCTAGGTGGTATTTTACTATTGTCCCAGTTTCCAATGTCCATATTGTGCTTTATAGGCGGTGGCAATCCAGGACCCACGCTTGGTTTAGTTTTCGGCTTTGGCTGAGGCTTAGCTGGTTTGGACGCAATTGCAGCCCAAGAAACCGGCTTGGAAACAGGAGGCATCGAGGGTGCATTATTGACAGAAGAGAGTTTAGAGGGCATTTGGTGAACACCGACAACGTCGACGTTCCCCATGTTAGGGCCACCCTGCGTGACCATAGATTTACTACCCATAGGGTCCACGTTCCCACCCATGTTAGATATATTCATAGAGTGCATTCCTTGATCAATGATTTTCATCGGAGACGGCGACATCTTGTGACTGCAGTCACCTGCAGACATTCCGCCGGATAACAACCCACCTTGCATGTTTTGACCTGCCATATTGCCAATATTATTTGTGGTATTGATCATGTCGTTTCTACCCAAGTAATCTTGTTGTATGGGTGGCATGACAGGGCTATAAAAATCATTGGGATTGGTGGCGTTTTGGTGTCCGATACGGGAATCTAGGCTCGTACTGTGGCCCATCGACGGTGACGTCCAGGCCGTGAACTCATTACCGTGCTGAAACACCGGCTGGTTAAAGTAGGCCTGGCCGTTTCCGAGTCCCCCAGTTGTCTGGCCAAACATACCGTCTTGCATGAGGCTGTGGTGTGGCTCGCCATTGCCAACACTATTATAGCCCGACAAATATGGGACGCTTTCACCAGCGGTTGACCATTCTCCCATGTAAGGAAAATGCATTTGTCCATAGTAACTTGGAATGTATTGTTCATTAGTTGGAATCCCATAGCCCTGCTGTAAAACACAACAAGATTGATTACTTTTGTTGAATCCTATGAAAATACTTAAGAGCTTTTATTCAGTTTACTTGTGTAGCAGCAGGGTGCAAATAATTAAACTCTTCCTGGACTAGCTCTTTATGATCAAACCCATTCTGAATTCTGTCAGCTTGGGAGTTAGAATGCTGAAAAATATATTATTATTTTAAATATCCATCGTTCAGTTCAGCAGGAGAACTACAATGGACAAAGATAACCAGTTAAAGATATTGGTGATGGACCAATAGCAATTATTCAACATAGACAATAAAATATTGATACGTCTTGGTTCAAGGAAGAGCAGAGGAAAATACAAAACATTTTCATAGTTAATGTTTAACTATCTTTATGAGAACTATGGCGATTACCAAGGCGCAATTGTAACAAAGAGATCACTACAAACATCTCTGAATTGATATCGCTTATTTTCAAGCATTCAAGCATCAATTTATAGATATCTCCAAATTTAATGTAACCGGTGAAATAATTTTGGGACATGTTCCGCTTGAAGTGAAATATTTATTACATGTAAGAGGGACACCTGAAATTCAGTGGTGAACTGTGTTTACTAACATACTTAGTTGCAGTGTTGGTTACCGAATAAGCTAAAATGCCACTTACCTGAATTGCATCGGACATAATTTCAGGCTTGCTTCACCATGCAATGTTGAGCTAAATACTGTATAACAGACCTGGTTTGAATACATGGAAGCTTAAAAAAGAAATTGGATAAAAAACAAAAAGAAAATAAATAATAACAAAATGATCAACACCCTGGAGAGGAAGTCCAGTCATGGCTAAAGTCCATTTTGATATTGGCTGCGTAAAATTGAATGAATCAGGGTCAATAGTTAGAAATAAAATATACCAATAAAACAGTAGGTTGAAAGGATGAATCACAGAAATGACGGTGCTACTATAGTCTGAATTTTATGTATAATATAGTATCACCAAAGAGAGAATTTGTTGAAAGTACGGTAGAATACCTCTTGAGGTAACTCACAACTCATCGAAGTCAATAGATTCTCAAACTGAATACTATAGAAGTACAACATAGGTTACATGTATCAACATTGCGAAAACCCTACAAATGCTTATTGTTATATGTAATGGCCATAATGAGATGTGAAATAGCAGGAAATTAGAAAAGTTACTAAAATATGGAAATGCAGGGAAGAAGAAAATGTGAAACTGTAAAATCTGATCTGTGGGGGTTAGTTAGGGGTCAGACTTGTGTTATGATTCAAGGTTTTGGTCATTCCTGCATTCAAGTGAATAATCTGCTCTTAGTGCTATGGAATGCCCCTGTATTAGGAAATTGAAGAAATTCGATGAATTGAAGACAAGGCTTCAACTCCAATCCCCTGCAGTTTAGTAATACCCTTATGAAAATTTATTTTTAAAACAATTCTATCATTTGTTCCTTGTCTAGCTGTATTTTAAACAGGGGTGGATAGTTATAGGGGGATAGTGCAATGTCCAATAGCATCTACTCTGTATTCCTTCCCAAGTTCATAAATCTCATTTTAACCCCATCAAATCTCAAGTATTTGAAAAAGTACATAGTATTACGTAAGCTTCGGATCACCTTGTTCAAATTCAAACGAGCCTGCCAGGTTATACTGTGGAGGCCTATTAACAATCACCCAGAGTTTTACCTTAACTTACTCATTGTTAGATTTAATTTGGTATTGTTATGAGTTTACTAGTTTACTTATAGTCTTGCTTGTTCACAAAATGTAAGAATCGAAATCAATAGATTGGGTGTACCTAAATTTTTTAACAGGAATTACGTAACTTAATCTTACAACTATACGAACGAAGCTTGCTGTTCTACAGCTCGAACTGCCATCTCTGTCAGTTACCAATCAATAGCAACGCAAGTGATGAGAACCTATATCGCTTTTTTTCAATGAATGACAATCCGCTTTCTCTGTTTGTCGTAAAATGAAGAACGGGCACTAATCGGAAACTATTAATCTCAAAGCAGTCTTAACTACAGCTGGGTAAGATGCGCCGACGTCATCTTTAAAATATCGAGTGACGATCTTCGAGATTGTAACCCTAACTACCTGTTATAATTAATATCGTTTTAAATTAACCGATGTATAATTTACGTACAAGTTCAATTATTTGTTTTTACGCATTTTTTTAAACATAAGAAAGTCGTATCATGTAGATTTGGTTCCCACGTATCTGTTGCAAATAGTCTAGTAATCATGATTTCTTTAACCCTAGATAGGAAGTAACGTGATGTGGCGAATAAAAATAACCTAATTCGGGGTTTAGTTATGTATTTTTATCTATCCGTCTATATTTAGTTATCTAGAATCTAGATAGCAGTAATGATACTCGTTCACGGCGAGATGACAATCGGAACTAGAATTGCGAGGCTATGACAAAATCAAGTTACTAGAGAATTATTGCATACATAACCTACTGTTATTTTGCAAATGTGTACCCAGTTAGGTACAAAAAAATAATGATTGACGGAATACTATTCACAATGTAAACTTTCCTCAGAGGTTTTGTAGCAGAGAAACATGTAATAGTATTAATTCTGCTATAATACACTTTGTGGGAAATAAATTGTTTATTATCTGAACCATTCCACTTCAGACCTTGAGATTTTTACTTTTATCTATCAGCTTACCAACTGGAAAATAAAATAAATTCCTAGATAGTAACACAAGTACTGAAGAATAGGGTACTGTATTTAATCCATTGGTAGATTACATGTACCACTAATGTTGTCATACAGTAAAGTGCTCCAATTTGTGGTATGATTCAAAATCGATTCGAACGCTTTATATAAAATATTCCACAGTGAAGAATTCATACAAAAATGTAGTATGAACAACTTGTATCTCAATAGTAAATTTTCCTCAATCAAGCTATTTTGTCCCTAACCAAATAATTACAGAAGAACGAAAAATAATCTCATGAACGCGCACCATTACTCGACACTTAATCATGAAAATGGACATGCAATACAATAAAAGGGGAATATGATATGACAAACGAGATTACTATTTAAATATATATCTTTAACAACAACAAAAAATCTTAAATAATACATTAGAATTTATGAGCAGCGAAAAGTATAAAAATGAAATCCACCATTCCAAAAAGGTCAAAATTAACAGATTACATTTCATTGCAATAAATCAGCAACTGGGCAAGATTTGAGGAAGGAAAGAATGTATATAATAGCAACTAATCGTGTTAATTTCATCAATTGCCTTAGCATATAGCCAACGGTATTGAAAGCTCAAAGACGGTACTGTAATGAGTGTTCTGCATTATCATTAACAAGCATTTAGAAATATCTCAAAGATTTGGATACTATCTTAGGTAAGAATTGGAAATCTGAGACATTTTTCATGCTGTGATTACCATTATCATTTTACCTTGAAATTCATATTATATATATTATTCATTTACATAATTTAGAGTACAATGACTGACTGAGAACAAGAAAAGAAAGCTCACAATCAAAAACATACTAAAACCAACACGTTACAATAGAAGGTGCTGGTAAAACACAACAGAAATATCGCTTTGAGAGATCGATATAATTTTTCCTATGAAATCTCAAAACTACTTTAATCTCAACAAGAATAAATCCGGCACTGCGTAAGTGGATGATAAACGAGCCTCAAACCAATGCTAATGATACAACATGCATGGAATGATAATATCACAACCAAAATACTCAAAACAGTGATTGGTTTATTTCTTATGTCTCGTAAAGTCATTTACTTCTTGAAAATCGATTCCGAGGGTGAAATTGTAATGAAGAGGCAAGTTGTTTATTCAAATTAAACAGTGTCTCACCACAAAGCCAGACTGAAATTACGCATCAGCGCAAAGATCAAGAAAGGTTGCCGGTAACTTTGAAGATCAGAATCTCGTAATGAATCTCATAAGGCACAATCCGATAAAGGAATGACAAAAATGTAAATGATTAGCTATGCATTACAGCATTTACTGTTTGAAGACTCGGGCAGTATAACATGCGCAAACTAGGAATCATACTAAATGCATAAAAAACGAAATAAATACCACGAATGCAAGTGGCTAGCAGAGTTTTTAGTTCAACAAGCTTTAATGAAGAAATGAATCCACAGCAGAACAAGATGAGATACGATCATCTGTTAAAATCTCTCATAGTTTTTTGAAGAACTTTTATCCCTGACTGAATTCTTTTGATGTGCCCAACCTTGGTGATGCCCATTCCCTGTGAAAAATTTAAATCATTAGTTTCAAATTGTTTGTGGCCAACATGATTCTTATTACCTTGAGATCAGATGGTTCCAAGTTGAGTAACTCTTCACCACGGATGTCATTACGGACAAAGTTTTCCTTGTATTCATTTAGCTGCAGTGTCTCCAACCACTGATTGACCTCTTCCACAGTCCAGTTATTGACTGAAATTGTTTACAAGTATTTTTTATTTGATTAATATTCAGATTTATTTAAAACAAAAAGTCCAATTAGTTAAACTAAAATTTACTTAACAGGAATGACCATACAACAATACACACCATTTATATCAAGGTTGAATGTTTTGCTCTCCCTTTTCTGGGATTTTTTCAAGAATGGAGCGAGGCGAAAGTGACCTCCACCTGTGTTTCTTCTCTGCTTTTGATAAAGATTTGGATTCAAAGACTAAAGAGTTGAACAATAACATATATTTAAAAGTGTGCACAGACGACAATATCAATCTAGTTGCATGTTAATTTTACCTCTTCCGTAGGTATGGGATGAACTATATTCATGATCCATTTCATCTCCTGGATCTTTTTCATCTCTGTACTGATCAGATTTATCCATTGGACGAATTTCTCTGTCAGATCTTCAATTTCCTAACCATGATATACAAATAGTAAGAATCTAAGTAGGATAATCTCAATTGAAAAACTTACATATTCCTATATATTCGTACATAGAAACAGTCTCAATAGATAGTATATCAGCAGACAACATTGAATGTTAAGACATAATACAATTTAATCATATACAATTGATACAGGGAACGCAAACAAAGTTACATTCATACAACATAAAGTTTGTTTGATAGGAAAAAATTACAGAGTATGAATGGAGCCTGACATTCATGGCATTCATGCAATTACCTCTGGTTTAGAATTAAACAAAGAACTCAGTCGTGATGACAATTCTTCTACAGAACAGACAAGATCAGAAACATGACTTCGCGAAGTACCCTCTGCCAAGTAGCCGCACGGTCGCATTTTGGTGCTGATGCGCTGCGCCGCTACCACAAGAGGTAACATTTCTTCAGACAAGAAATTGTTTTCCTTCACAGATTTTGTAATTCTGAAAGATTTGAGAATAAGTTAAATCTTACTCATAGTTAAGATAGTAAGAGTCCTCTTTCAAAATATCAATTGCATTAACGTACTCTTGAAGGATGGCAGCTGTTGTGTCAGCAAATCCCTCAACGATGTCCAATTCCATGTCATTCAGAAATTCGCCGGATAAATTGCGATCGATGTAGCGTTGTTGCTTGTCTTCCCAGGATTTGAGCGCTTCTTCGAAATGCTAAAAAAGCACATAAAAATATTCCCATTACATATATTAAATTTCTCCCCCTAATGTTGATGAGAACCACCAAATTCAGGAATTAGTGCATATAGTGTAATTACCATACCCGATCTCTTGACAACATCTGAGCTCTGTTTTTGTGCTCTATTTTTATAGCACCAGGTGGCTGCAGCCAGGCTTCACCATCAACCTGAAGGGGTACACCTTCCTCACCTAAAAAAGAAATATGGTGCATATTATATTATACAACTACATTTTGATATCACATATTTCTGTCCTTTTATGGGTAATATGCATTTTTCATGTTTTTCTGTACAAATAGCTGTTTCAATAGTACAGTACATAGTAATACATTTCACTCTGTCATTAATTAGTTCCAGAAGCCATAATGTAAGCTGATTATTGACGTATGCCGGGTATGAGTATATAACTCTTGTTAAGTTATTAAAGAATTTAAAGAATACTTGGATATATTAGTCCTAATTTTTAAAGAATAATAAATATAATATAAGAAGAATATAATGTTCGCTGAACAATTCATTCCAGAATAGTATCGTGATGCTGAATTTGATGTAGGCTGAAGTTTAACATTAGCGCGCTAGGTATTACTGTAATGCCATACGATGAATGAAGAATATGAACCTAATATATTGATCTTCACTGTCCTGCATTGGGCTATCCGATGATGTTGAAGAACTCCCTCCGGAACTACCTTTGCCATTCCCAGTTGTATTGTTCCGAACACACCTACGACTTCCAAGATTTTATCGTTGTAAGAAGGAGCTATGAAAGTCTGTTGAAAGAAACAGGACAAACTTAAAATTTTAGGAAGCCACAATAATGATCTGACTTGAGACTTACCTGATTACCCGACCTCCCTCCCCAAAAATTTGAACCACCCATGAATGAGGGGATATTCAAAACCACGATTCCTTGCAATCTTGGTAAAGGAATATGTTGGCCGTCACATTCGAGCCTTATCCTCTGGTCCAGGTTTTTATAAGACTTGAGCGCAAACTCTTTCACAGCTAGCATACCGAACCATACAATGTTCTTTGTGCGACTGTTAATGACAATTTCACAAGTTAAGTAAGCTAATTTGCTAACTAAGCAGTAACAATGCGCACATGTACCTGCATTTTTTCGGATGTTCTTCCCGTTTTCTGTGAAAGTCGAGAGCGATTTTTGCGTCCAGCCCTATGCCGAAGTAGCTGTTCATCACACATTTCTCTGCAAAGAGCTCATTCATTCTGCAAGCCCATCAGTGATGTCAAGTTGTAATAAGATGATAAATACCCCAAAGCATAGAACTAGCCAAAAGAAAAACATGACTTACATGGGACTACCGAAGTGAATGAGAGGGGTGGCGGCAGCACACAGCGATTCGGCATTGGACAACAAGACACGGCTAATGAATGAACCTCTTGCATTGAAATCAGGGTTCACTGCAAAATGGAAATTTGATAGTACTAGAGTTAACGAAAATAAATTTTTAATTTCAGGCAATCGCAATAGAATACAGTACCATGTGTACAACCTTGCTCTTCAAAAAAGGATCCTTTACGTCTTTCACATTTAGTATTTGAGTTACTTGAATCTGTTTAAGAGAGAGAGCCTTGTTAAAAATGCGGTAATAAATGAATTCCACACGGCAGGAAATAGAGTAATTGAAAAAAAAGGAATATTAACTAAAATCTAGCAGGTAGAATAAAAACTTTTACCTTTCACTTTCATTTTAGGAGATAATCTTGGAAAATTATCTCTGGGAACATTAAGGACAGACGAAGCTTCTGAAGTTAAATTTTCGAGAGTATTTGAGGGACTGCAATGACAAGAAGTAGGATTGTAGCTACATTAAACCACTTAGCTTTGAAAAGATATTTAGAAAACAAAGACCTTTTCTCATCTTGGGAAGAAGTACCAGCAGCAAGGAGCTGAAAAATCTGTTTTGATCCTGGCGCATCTGGTCCCTGAGTTTGGATGAGATTCGACTGCATTTGACTAGTACTGGTAGTAGGCAGCGTGTTTGAAGAAGTTGATGTAACCGAAGTTATGGAGAGACATTCGTCTTCTTCTACTTGAGTGGAGAGTTTGCTCATGCGTGTCTGTTCGTTTTGCTCATCTACGGCTGTTAAAAAAATACAGACACTGGTGAAAAACAAGAATGAAAATAAAGATGCTAAATTAATCAAATCAAGATTCCCGTCCACGTCCGATCATACGGGCGATGTTTTATCCTTCAGGATATTTAAAAAAAGAACGGTGAAAATTGGGTTCGATGGGCTATCTTCTTATTCCAGTATAAGTCGCTCAACAAGTCAAATTATAAATCAGTATTTAAAGATCTTGATCTTACAGTAAATTATCACCTACTATTAAATATTAGGTGGATTCAGGTCTAATTCAGTCTAATTCAGCACATTAGTAGCTACATTTTGAATATGAACTACTATAAAAAGATAAGCCGACTTCATTGTACAAAGCCATTGATAATCCTTACCCTTTTCTGTGTGCTCGATAATCTGCCGAACAGCTTTTTTTAAGCTGTTAGCTCTGAGCATCAATTGCTCTCTTGATTGGAAAACTTCATTTTTCTGCAATAATATTTTAAATATACTTTAGCAAAAAGTCATATGTAATGCGATAAAATCGATATCAATCAGATGCATTCAAGTACCCTGACAGTCTTCTTTTCTCTAGGGCTGGTTTTACTGGTACCAGGAGTCTCTGTAGCAGTGATTGACTCATCGATTTTGTAGATAGCTCTTTTGTTGTCTGTGGAAAGCGACACCCGTTCCATATCCTGGGCCAAGTCTTTGTTATCGGCATTCGATGGCAAAGAAGACTCGGTTACAGGTGATAGGTCAGCTTTAGGCAGTGATGTTATTTGCTCTGAATTTTCTAATTTTTTTTGAAGACTTTGACTTGGATTTAGAGCAGTGACCGTTTCAGTAATTAAAATGGTTTTTCTCTGGCTATCATTTTTCTGCCTTGAAAGTTTCCTCTGAAAAGGAAAATAATACCAGTAGTACAGGTTGAGCATATCTTATACATATATTACACCAAAACTATATCTTTATCTGAAAAACACAATAACAACAGCACAGAGGACAATATACTCCATAAATTCACACATAATATGTGATATGTTTTAATTACACGGTTGTGTTTATGCAAGGCCTGTTCCACATATGAAAGGTTTACTATCTTAGCATATGTATTGTTGCCAAATAGCATAGCGCCTACAACCTTGAAGCTATACATAACACTACTTAGAAGACTATGTTCATCCGTTAGTATCTTTAATATTTCTAAATCACCAACACAAACCTGTTGGTCTTCCTCGGCAACTCTCGATTCTTTGTGAAGAGTCGTCATTAGAGAGTTAAGTTTTTCATCGAGAGTTCGACACTTGAGTGCCATAGAGTTGTCATCACTCGCTACTTTTGACACAAAATCTTTAATGGTCTCACACAGAATCCTATTAAGCAGGAAATGGGGTGAAAAATCATGAGCGAGATAGCAAATTCTAATCAATAATTCAAGAATCCAAAACATGTTATCGAAAGCCATTAGCTAATTGAACCCAAAAACAAAATCATAATTAGGGAAGATTTTCCAAAGCCAAAACAATAAACACATGAATAATTGGGTGCGTATTATCCTAGAACGTACAAACCTGTGTTAATTACGCAAAACACTTAAGGACCTCAAGTACTGGTTAGTCCTCTATCGCATAAATCTCAAAGCAATAGTGGCCGGTCACTCGTGAAATATGAATAATTTAGAGCTAAGAAAAGTGTGGTCTGTTCCCTTTCAAATTCGACAAAACCCATGGTTTGGTAGAACCTATAATGGAACATGAGGCTCTGACTAATGCATTCAAATTAGTATAAGTGAGACTAAAAAAACTATTAAAAAAAGATCAATACAGAACATGAGGCTATGAAAAATTGGAAATTTTACAAATAACCTAGAAAAGTAAATAAATTCGCCAACGTACTATACAAATTCAGGGAAAATGCTTGATAATAACGTTCCACTAGAACCACCAACCTCCGACTAACTAATAAAAACGCCAAAAAACTCACGCTGCTGATTTGATTACTTCTGAATTCTGATCGGAATTCAATATAGTTGATAGGTTGTTTGCGACTGTCCTTTCGTAATCAGTCATTGGAGACTGTTAACAAAGAAATGAAATTTGGCAGCAGTACTAATAACCTATTAGTCAACGACAAGATATCAATATGTCAACTCACTGCATTTTCATCTGTATCACTGTCTACAGATAACATCGGTGGGGTAGGCTGCATAGGACCTTCATAGCTTTGTATGCTCCACCTGGAATTCGTTAAGTTTTAATTACTAGATGTCTTGAGCCAAAATAAATAAAAATTCAAGTAACAGCATCACAATAAAAGTTGTCTTCTCTGGTAATCAATACTAATTTTAAACTGAATTGAAATAGTTTAATTTTAGTCACAACGGGAATTACCTGCTCAAAATTCAATTACTTTGCTATTTCTAGTCAAATTCTCAATTCTGGCAAGTACCTGTCAAGTAATTTGGCGCTAGCTCGTTCGTAGCGCTCCAATATCGCTGGCACTTGAGTATCATCATCAAACACGTTGCCCCAGCCCATCACCTGAGCCAGATCATTTCCAGTGCCTAAAGGAAGTACACCCACTTGAGCCTAAACAACAAATATACACTTAAATACATAGATTGATAGCATTCTGTATAAAAAAAATTGACTAAGCAGAATCTACAGGCATTATGTGATCAGGAAAGTCTTCTCCCTTTTATTACATGGGCACCCAATGACGCAATTGTAAAACACTATACTAAATGTTGCTAGTGTATCTACATTGTGGTGCTAGAAAAGGAAGATCGTTTTTTATGTGTCATGACATATATAACCTTCTTGTGCAAGTTGAGCTTGTCCATTTCTGTTAAGACCCAGCCAATCGATCCATCGCCACCACACACAAGGATACGGAAAGTGTCAAACATCTGAAACATTCGTAAACTGTAAAGGACAAGAGGTTGTGTCAGGATCGCGAGAGAACGAAAAGTCGCAATTGAATTATTAATGAGAATGGCAATAACATGAAATCTAAGGACAATCAAAGCAATAATGAAGAAATTATTGAATTCCTTACCCGGCGTGAGGTCCCGTGCACATCAAGTCGAATACTTGGGCAGGGTTAAGGAACTGTCTGAAACGTCGTAAAAATTTCACGCCTTGATTGTCTCCACTTTTCGAGTTGACAAAAACCAACAACGGACTTGTGCACTGAATCGAGGGGACAGCTTGCCAATAACCTGTTAGAAATAAATAAATTGTCACCTGAAATTCCTAGAAACAGATTGACCTTTTAATATTGAAGTGAAGAAAAGCTATTCCAGTCTAGTTCAGACAAAGATCACACTGTACTGCTCTGCCTAATGGAAATTAATTTTGAACGAAAAAATGTTAAAGAGAAAGCTAATGCTGTCAAGTGCATTGGACCGGATATAAATAAGATATTTTCATGTGCGATGGCATTTTGAAATATAATGTATGGATCTTGTAACTGCCAGCATGACATAAGGAAGTTATTTTCAAGTGACTGAATACTGACAGCTATTTTTAAATGTATATATATCGTATGAAATATGTTAGGATGATAAAATGCTGCGGTTCCACGCTACATTTGATCACCTGTTATTATGTGACAGTTACTAAATTACGATGCTTCTACCTTTTCGAGTTTACAACCATTGAAGTGCAGGGTATCTTTTTTGAGAAAATATTGCTGCCACTACCTAAGTTAAGTTACCCTAAGTCACCACACTAAATTTGGTTCAAATCTACTCAAATGCTTTGTTTTCCATAGCGGACGAACAAAAAACAATCTTTCTCCTTTATACATAGAAATAATGAAAATCGAATAGTACCATCAGAGTCGATAGAGTTGAGAGCCGAAGGAGGTACAATCGACATTTTTCCAGGGCCTAGAGGACATGTTAGCGGAAGTTGAGCCTTACATCCAGCGTGAACCTTGTAAAAACAAGAACAAATCTATAGCAAAAGTGCAAGCAACCAGTTTCTCTTTCGTTAAGACGGGTATTTATATATATCGGATTTCTAAAATGAGGTTTTAACAATGTCGTAAAAGGCAAGTAAACGCAGCAATAACAGTTTTTTAATGGTATGAGGTCGTTTAGTCTTCTTTATTCTATGATAAAGTGTGAAATAAGAAGTTAATAAATTTATCAGTTGAAATTAAATGCTACCATCGTACCATTGCCTTGCACCATAAACACCTCCAGTCTTGCAACCTTAACACGCTGCCACATGTTCTTTCACACACGATGCACTTAGCGCTGACCGGCAAATTTCCCTCCATCCATTGATGAGGAATCCATACCTGTAAAAGGGTAGATCAGTGAGGATAAATATGGTATAAAATTGGGAATCTCCGAGATTTTAATCTAACTAATTATTCAGGAATATCTCCAATATGACACAGTCTAATTGAGCTCTCATTTTAATTTTATTATATTTAACAGTCAACACCATGAATTTAGTAGTGTATACAAATTTCATTTTTCACTATAGTTATACTTTTATTAATTTCATGAAGCAGTCTACTTTAATATATCTGTAGAAATGGATCATCAAGCTACAAACTCAACCACTAATATTCCATTAATGAAACTTGACAACTTGGTACTGAACATCTGTACAAAATAAATATGTACTAGGGTAGTCCTAGAGAGCAGTGTCACTTACACCATCCTCATCTTCTATAATGTGTTTTCCTACTGTGGACAGAGTAGCCCATTTGCAATTGTTGACTGCTTTAGAAGCGCAACGTTTATGTGCTTTGAATTTGCAAACTGGAACAGAAAAAATTGAATATAATATATACAAGTATTAAGCATTCAGGTGTATGTTCATATAGCTACAAATATAATGTATTTAATCCTACACTGTAATTTTTACTTTTACATGAAGCCTAAATATAGTGAGTACACAATTCTATTTTCAATGTCCTTAAATCATTAATTCTCATCAATAGAGCAATGAGACCGGATTTATAACTGATGCGTCCAGTTTAAAAATGAAGGGATTCGATACATACATACATACATTTCTAGGAAGGAAATCGTATACTATTAATCAAAATGTGTACATGCCCTTTCCCAATGTCTATCCAGCACTATAAATCATACATTTCTGGGAACTTGCAATTCCTCATTTCACCAAAGTTAGAAACCAGGACAGATTTTAAGGCCAAGCATGCATTACTATTACATTAAGTATTATAGGCAAGGTAACAGGTTTATTTTGGAATGAATTCTCTAAATTTTGTAAATTCCCTACATAGAAAACCTCAATAGAAGTAAAAACAGTCATCCTCACCTTCGCATGACAAACCATGGTTCATCACCCCTGACAAGACATCTCTACAAACATTGCAATATGTCGGTCTTGCGTGCGTGCAGGTATACCAGTTGTGTCCTCCTGATAAGTTTTCCATGTAAAATTGCTGCGGCTGTTAGATAGAGAAAAACGCTGCTTGAAAAAGGTAATCAAAAGCATTGAGATTATCTGACAATATGCACGCAGTACTATAATATGTTCTAGAAGCTGTAGAGAACATAAAATTGTTTGAACGGTTGGTCTAATTTTGTCTCATGATAAACATCTGAAAATAAAATACACCTCGACACTCATATCAGGACCACAATTCGTGGAAGCAGGTTGTTCTGGCTGTTTTACAAATACTTCTTCATTACGTCTTTAACACTATATTGATATTGCTGACAGGTAACAAAATAAGTGATGTCATATCAAAGAATAACTCGATTAAACTGCTAGAATTTGGCCTTGCCAATATAGCGTGACAAATACAGCTCATAGAAACATAACTTCTGAATTACTTACTTCCGACAAACTTTCTATTCCTTGAAGATAAATTATATTAATATATTTGTAGACACACAACGAACACAACAAAACCAAAGCAACTCCAAATAAAATACTAAGTAGGGAATGATTGCATTAAATTATTATCTGATTAAAAAAAAACAGGGGCCTTTTTGCAGATTTATTGTCAATTTCTCACTTTCAATATGTCATGTTTACCATTTACGTTACTAGGGAAACAAATAATACGAACTTCCAAAAGCAAGCAAAAGCTGCTGGATTCTAGAACCAACTCTGATTCTTTGAATATACAAATGCCACATCCATTTAAGTAGAAAAATACTGGAACTGCCTTCTTAATCTGTCAGCAATAGCAATCTCTGTGAAAGGATTTTGCGGACGCATTATTTAAGCCAGGGAATTAGCAAATCCATAATCGCCGCGTTAAAATGTTAGCATACATTATTAATCCAGTTGATGAATTATAATATTGATTACTAAAGAGAATGGAGCATCAGATCTAATAACAAAAGTATAGAGTATGTAGATATTCTGGATTTTACTGTTTCCTGGAAGTTCATAAGAAAAAAATGATCTTCAGCAGTAGTTATTACAATACAGTAGATGAGATGTTACCAAGCAATGAAGACACCTAAATATTTTCATCTATCTAATATAGATATAACTATAATATTTTGTAACTAACCATATTCTAGACAATTGCTTATCTGAAAACACTTGTGTGACTACCAGTAATTAAAAGGTCCTATTCTCTTGAATACATTCTGTGCAATTCATAGGAATTCAAACTAGGCAAAGTAAAAGTGAGAGGCAGAAGCTGAAAAGGGCCGAATTATAAATAGCAGCTTCTATGAAACACTGAAAGGAAACAATATATACCACAGTCACAGAAACATATTTTCAATTTGATCCCAAGACATTTAGCTTACCAGAAGAACAGCGATGTACAAATACATTAAGCAAAATTATTCACTTGGGAATTAAGCAATGTAGTTTTTATCATCAATGTCTTTAATTAAAAACTATCGTGGGACCCTTGAAATCTGGCAGATTTCTGAAGAAGCATTGCCAAATACAACAGGGCTACAGACCAAAGCAAGAGTTACATGCAAGGGGAAAGTCTAATGACATTTGGAGGTAACTTTCAATTAAGTCGCACTTAATTTATTTTCATAGTTCATGGTGCAAGCCAAAACAACTGCATTTCACAGATGGATTATTTATTGTGCAAGTGAGCACTAAAAGTCAGGCTATGAAATCAGAAAAAGTAAAATAACCTAGGCTGTGTGTTTGGATCAGCTTCCTTAATATTGACTCATTCTTGGGCTATAAAATTTTAAATATTTAATAAAAGCAGATAAATATTCGGGGGTTTTAGTGATATAAGGGCATACATTTCTGTCCAGAATCGGTAAATTCTCTTGGTCCGTAGCGAACCATGACGCTACTGCGAAAAACATAAACAATGGTTTGAGGGTGAGATGGAAGAAATGCTATTGAAGATAGACAGTGGTAGTAAATGCCTTGACGTAACAGCCTTTTGCTAGCTTGGGAAGAGTAATACAATACAAAAAAGTGCATAGAAGCAAAACAATATGATATAATACGAAATATACAACATAATTGAATATCATCGGTCACTGCGGCCATAAAAGTGTCATCAGCAAATGAATAATTCATGTAAGCTAGGCCAATTCATCAACCACTAAAACCTCAATATTGAAAATACTTGCACTGATACACACATAATATGATATAAGCTATCTACACCTGTTTGTAAATCCATTGCAATCTATACAGGTGAGACTAATACAACTTCTATCACACCACACTACAAACACCTACATACTAAACCTCTAGAAATAAAACCAGTGACTTCCTTTGTATAGCTAAACTTTCTCTAAAAAATAGTGACTAACAATACTTGAGCTCTGTGGGCTGTAAATTTGAAACTAGTAATAAATACAACATCTTCAAATCATATTGGAAATACTTTCACTATCAGAGTGACCTGAGCTGAGCAATCATGCAACAAGTATCCATGCTTGCTTTCTTCCAAAAATTTTGATGGATGCACAACTGAATCGTTCTATTTCACTCTCTAGTAAATTAAACTTAAAATTAGTTTGCTAAGTCGCTGTAATGAACACAAGCTACCTTGAGTTGTCTCACAGGAAAATGATTCATCCGTTAATGCGCTGACTGTTTTATAGACAGGATGCAAGTTTGACAGAAAGAAGAACTTACCTGCATTTTAGGTTTATTACCTATGGTTATTGGAACTTCTTATTAGTAAGAGAGTAGTTTGTAAATTAATAAAAATTGGATATAGAGGTGAAAGGGGGACTTAAAAATGAAATTTGCAGTTGGCAAACAGATTTAATTTGAATTATTTGTGAGTTTTCATGGTGAAGCCCAGTTCTATAAATGCTTGGTTCGAGCAATGTAGGTTTTTAGTAGATGGACAATAATAAGGAATTCTACCTCATAAAATTCTCCGGCCTGTACAGCTTTAATTGCACTGATCCATTCATCCATTTCCTTTCTTGAATCGGCGCAGAGAATTAAGCTATGGAGTGGAGTGATGATCTATAGAAATAAATGCGTTAATCTCCTACAGAAAAATTATATCGCAAGTGTGAGATTTGTGTCCGATAAGCAGCTTACAATTCAGGGCTACTCAAGATATCATTTTCAATAAAAAGGATTACGTAGCAGTTGCTGGATTTAAAGAAAGCTTTATCTGCAGAAAGACGTATTATGCTGAACAACTTCATTATCGTCCAGAGTGAATTATTCAAAACTTCACTTATAAAACGATAACCACTTAAAGTCTAATTCCATAAACTTTATTATGACAATGATTGATTAAAATGTGATTGGCATATGACTTCTTGCTGGGAGGTCGGGAGGTTCATTCACAGTTTAGGTCACTTATCGTGTATTATATTTTAACACATTCAGCACACTCTTACATTTAAGTACCAAAAATATAATCTCTTTTCTTCAGTTGTCCGGAAATAAAACAGCTTTGAATAAGGAACACCAAAACTATAAAGAGGTCCACATAAAATTAGTTGTGTATTAGTTTCCTATAGTATTCGGATTGCATCTTGTTATTACTAGATTTAGTTAAATAGGAAAATGATTATATTGATTATTAAAAATATAAATGTAACAACTATTCCCAATAAACCAAAATTAGTCATTCTCCAATAAAATTTTCATATAGTTATGTAATACTTCACAGTTATTCTAGTAATGAGAATGCGAACAAGGCTCTTACAATTCTACATAAACGTGCAGGTCAGTTGGGCATTATCCGAAACTTTTCCAGTGAACTGAGGGCCGAAGACCCACATATTTTAATAGCAATAAAGTCACAAAACATTCATTTTTTCCCAGAACGACAAAGAAAATTACCGAAAAACTACAGTTGACATTTTTTGTACTCCTTTCTGCTAAGCTGCAATCAGCAAGGTCCACTTCATTAAAAATTTCAGCCTGTGAAATTAAAACATTAGTGAAACTATTATACATCTGAAATCCGAAAGATGACCGGCAAGAGTTCACTTACATCTGCCGTTTTAGCATAGAACAGTCTTCTCGGGCGCAATTTGAAGTAGTGTGTTCTCCATCTCTAAATATGAAAATAAAATTCTGTAATCACGAGATGGCACGAGAAAATATTTCCAGGAAATTCGATTGAATGTTAAGGATAAGTACAAGGTGTATCAAATATGTATGAGCAGTCAAAAATTATAGAACCGTTGTGCATACCTGAAAGGACGATGACATGTGCAGCAGGAGATAGCCCTCTTTAATGCTCACCTGTGGATAAAAAAAAATAGCCAAGTTAAAGATGAGAGGTTTAACGTGGTAAAATTGACAGTGTCGCACACTTCTCTTGGTAGGCCAAAGAATATTTGATGCAAATGCAGAAGTGAAAATTGCAGTAGCTCTGCCGATAAGAATAAATATTTAATGCGATTCTAAATTTAGAAATCTGAGGTTACAGGGGAAGGAAGTGCAATGTAATTTTGACACTGTTGGATAACCAAATAATTTCTTACTGTACTTAGCCTATATACTTGCTACAATTTTCTACTGGTTAAGTGTTTATTGTGTGTAAAATCTAATCCAATTCACTCTATACCATAAACAGTTGCATGTAATGAATGCATGGATGTTATGTAAATATCTATATATCTATGCACTGCTAATTCCAGAGTGATTAAGAAAAAAAAGGCATGATTCTCAGTGTTAAAACATTTTCTAGAGAATTCTATTGAAAGGTAAAGAGGTGATAAGGTACCATTGAAATACATTTTAACTAGAGTGAATGGCACTAAGTGGATTCAATGATAAGATGTGTGACATTTAATAATAGTACCGGCCCTCCACTGATTTTGATCTCGATTTCAATGTTGAATACATAATAATATGAAACATTTAACAACAATTAAATGAACTCTGCCTTTGGCTCTTATTGCGAAATCCTGAAATTCACAAAGATTTAATAACATTGCATAAACAGTTATCGCAAAAAGCGAGGAATACTTTGTATATATCAAGCATGCACTAGGATCACGCAATCTGCCGACGTAAAGAACATACCATCTCAACGTAGGGAACTTATTGAAAACATCAATTACATTTGAAAAATGATGCGTTGAAGTATAAACTAACGGAAATTGCAGAGTAACAATTCGTTCGTCGTCAACAATTACGTAACTGGGATTATTGTTCAAAATTGACAGCGGATAAAGATAATTACCCTCAATTAGGCGAAAACTAGTCACTATTCTGAATACAAATCCCGTACCTAACGAGGGAAGATGGTACGATGCATACGATGACGTACCGGTACGTGATGGACATGTGCAAAATCCGATTTAGCACAGCTACGAGTATGTATTTCCATAATTTACACCTGTTCTACATAAGCCACTGCAATGAATTACGTACTGTATACCTTCAACAGCTCACCTGAGACGAGCCCGGTATCTCTACCGAACACTTTTTATGTAAATTCATTAAATTTTCTGCGAGGCCCTATTCGGATGATTGGCAACTGATACGCTTGAAAGAGTCGGTCATGAATATTATTCACCGACGAAGGAAATACTATTCCGAAATGCACTACTTTTACAGGGATATACGGTACTATTCTGCAACAAAGAAAACACAAAACTAAGGTCTAACTCGAAAACATATTGAATTCGAAGTGACTATTCTAAACAGCTGCCCCGATCTATGTCTATTGTCCCTGATTTCTTTCCTCAATTCGTCCAAGATTTTCTCCTCTTAATGCCCTTTGAACTTTCCATAAATCTATGAAACCAAATCTTGAGTTAATTCCGACTATACGCGAATGGCGGATTTTAATTTGCTTCCACATTCCAGGTTTCACGCAAAAGATATGGGATGATTAAATAACTGGCACTATAGGAAGATAACTACAGTAATAGGCTATCAGATTGGGGAAATGCGAAACAGCTGTTCAGCTATACGAGCAAACGTACGAAGTTTTTCTGTAGATTTGACGAACTAACGTAAGAAGACCTCGGGAGACATTAAGGCCAGCATCGAGATTGTTTGACGAGTAAACCGTAAAAGCAAATGGTCGGAACCGAGAGAGATTGGAAAGATTCCAAAAAACTATTATACAGTATTGTGAATTCAATCGTGATGCTTCAATAGGGACGCTTCGTATTCGGCGACAGTTCCATACACATAATAAAATTATAATGGATGGAAACACATTACACATTTTGCTTTTGTAATTAAACATCTCGAAACGGGATAAACAGCTTCCGTTTTCTCTAGATACTATTTCGCCTATTTCTGCACAAACCCAAGCACCCCAGTACGTGAAGTTTCGGTAAAGGTCACTGCAGAGCTAATTGGCTAGGTAATCTAATATACCGGAATTCCTGCAGAAACCATATGGCGCGCGTGGCGACTGCTGGCCGACGACAAAACTAGATCGTCCAAAAGAATTTCGGTTAAATCCTTAAGCTTAGGTTGGTTTCATGCTGACGTATATAGCCTAGAAGGAGATGGCTGAAAGACAGCTAGTTTCGAAATCTGAGACTAATGTACAATACTGTATTCGTCGCACGTCACAAAGTTGAATGCGGATGATCAATTTAACGACTAGCTTACTGAAAACAAGCGGCATAATTAAAATAAATTGCACTTTTCTCTATTGACAAAAGAAACATTGTGTCTGTATCCGAATAGCTAAAGTATGATTTAATTCTTCAAAATCAATCGCGTAGTCTTGCGGCAAAAAGTACTAGATGGAATAAGGGTATTTATAAACGTGACAGAGTGACCACGACCAGCTTACCTTACTGACACAAAAATAGTTCACGAAAAACAAAGTTCACTTCTTTGTCATCTGCCAACCTGCTTTTATAAATAAATGTTTGTCGGTTGCACAAAACTAGTAACAACTTGATTACAAAATCCAACGTGCCGCGTAAAAATATGCATTGTAAAATTTACAGTTGCCTAAAAAAAAACTATTTGATGAATATCTCGTCCTATGATGAAGCTAGCGTATTGTCGTCTGATCACCACCATAGTACATTCCGGCTGACTGCCCAAAAGCCTTTAAATATTCCTAGCACACATTCCTTATAGAAAATGTCTAACACCAAAAATTACGAACTCTCTAGCGAATATCCTAATAGCAATGTGAATAGTCATTTCCGTTCATGTGCAACAGTTATGTCTGATATTCAAGTTCGCAACCTGCCTAGAGACCAGCACTCACAATCGTACATGAAGTGTACTCCGTTTTTCGGGAATAGGGAAAACCCTGGCAATGACCAACTGCTAATATACAGGAGGAAATATTATCGGACATATTTGCGATTCTCACAGTCAGTTCATTGAATACTGTTTTTTTTTTCGCGAAGCTGAAACGGACTTAAAATTTTTGCTATACGGCGCACGCTAGATAGGCTCTACAACGACCAGTAATAAATATGCATGAATCACACAAAGTAGGCCACTGCTCGCGAATAAATGACGTTCAAGCCCGATCGTTAAGATAGAAGAGGTCCTGGTAAATAACAGTTACTTTAATTAACTCTTAGCGAGTACATGAAGCGGACATTTGCAAAGCTCAAACCTAATAAGCCATCTTGATTGACATGAAGCTTGCGGTTATAGTACTAAAATAGAACGATTGAAAAACGTCACATAATTTTTGTTGCAATGAGACGCAGTCATAAAGTAACAGGCTAGTCTTTCTATCTAATCACTGACAATTTGTAGTCGTTAACATTACTGAATTAATATGTTCTGTACTATTTCTGAAAGTCAATCAACCTACTAAAGTCATCTGGTAAAAATGCATCTTTTCAAGTAGTAATATATATATATATATATATAGTAATATATATTATAAGGGGTCAAAGTTATCATTAATACTTCAATATCAGTAGAAACTTGTTGATCTTTAAATGAATGATTGTTTCAAATAAACTGCGAACATGAATAAGTATGTTAATAGTCGAAAGTTTCATGCATCACTATAAAATATTTAGTACTGTATTTTATAATAAGTGTACTAGGGCTACCCCTACTCTTACTTACAAGTCCTATCCATACATCGTGGATTTATACCTTGCTGAAGACAATAGCGAATTCACATGCAAAATCCAGTTGACCTTATTACGGATGAATTATGAATGAATATGACTGCGAACTGTTGTCAGGCGAGGATATGAAAACATTTTATTTTGTAATATTCTTACAGTAAAGGTGGTATTTGATTATGTATCCAATTCCCCACCATATGGTGAACATTTTATTTAGCCTATAACAAAGAAATATACCAAACTTTCTTCAAGATTATTAGCGACAATATATTTATGAAAATTTAAAAATGCCTTCTCCATTATTACATAGCAAACGCATACCTTGCTCTTGATCTGTTTATTCGTTGAAACTTTTCTCATGGCGGTGTGCTCTTCTTCTTCAATATCGCTGTCAGATGACTGTGCAAGTTCCAGAGAACATTCTCCCATTTCTTTCTTGCCCCTAGGAGTAATTTTGTTATCTTATAACACTTGGTTGGCAAACAATTATCTATGAATCCAAAGAATTCTGATAAATTAGGCTTATGAGCGATTGCTCTTGAGACACTAAAAATAATACAGATTACATAAGAAATATCTCTGGAAACAAAGAACATTGGATTGCCTGTAATCTAGGTAAATCATTCATTCAGTTTCTCACCATAGGTTACTTCATTCCATAGAGGAATAAGTACTAAAGTTGATGATTAAGAATATAAAAGAACTGTTGTCTCATCAAAACATTGTCGTATATTTAATAAACTAATAATATATTCTAATGCATGCCAACCATATCTACATAGTTTATTTATAAGACCTCAATCAAATTGATTGTCTTATTCACAATTTGTCATCACTACCATAGCCAATCCCATTTGGATGGGATCATTATCAGGCTGGGAGGTCCCTTCTGGGGAATAGTTAGGACAACATATTCCGACATATACAGTTTCTAGATTAATATTACCTATACCTGTCTGTAATCAAAATATCTGTAACAAACAGTTAAAGGTTAACAGTTAATTTACCCATAACTTTGTTCTTCGTCTGTAGATTTCTTCTTTCTTCTTGTGACTGAGAACATCTTTTTACTTGATCTTAAATGTTGAGATTGCTCCATTATAAATTTAACTACCTTGATTCAACAGTGTGGGTATGAAAAAAAGAAACCTGAATAAACGAAAAAACCACATTACATATGTCTATCTATCTATACTATATTCAGGTCTATCACAATACGTGTTGCACAACCCCATTCATTCATACTTATACTACTTTCTTGAACTAATATAACTTTATTATTTATTATAACTAAACGTTGTCTAACGACCAGATCAATATATCTACCTGACCTATCGATAACTTCTTTCACTTTATTAAACTTAGCTAAAACTTCTGTATTGTAAAATGGGAACCCCAGAAAGTACTTTCGTATTTTAACGTCATCGCTAAGTTGAAAGTAAGGCTAGATCTATAAATAAAAACCCACCGAACATCATCAGGTTGACGACTACATCACTTGTATTTCCGCAATCCAAATTATAACAGATATAATATCCCCGTAGTTCTGTAAAACAGTAATGTAAAGTCACCCCCACTGTACAGAAATGACACCTTTACAATCAATTCACGCACGAATGAGAAATACCGGTTAACATCCGCTATCTCGGCCTGCGACTGTATCCGGGCAGTAACTGAAGAATAAAAATTACCAAGGGGAAATATTCAACCTTTTTCTTACAAGTTATTTTTACAAATAGTTTCCACGATTAAAACTGTGATGAAGAGAGTCAGTAAACCGAATTTTGCTACCGGTGTCGTAATGTCGACATATTAATGTACATTTTCACACGACAACATAACGAATCAATTTTTTGACATAAATAGGGGAAAGCCTTTTTTATTTGCAATGACGCCTTTCCGGAACTATTCTCCCAACCAATTTCCAATTTTCTAGAGATTTCGTTGGAAACACTATATTATAGGCCAAAATTCGTATGAAGCAGTGTTGACATTACGATGCACGGTCGTATTGAATGGATCGTATTCGGGATAATTCCCTGCGACTGGGAATCATGATTTACATTTACATGGAAAACTTAAATTTTGGCAATACTCCTTAATTCCTCGATTCCTCGATTTCACTGGAATGAAAATTTAGAACTATGAAATGCAGTCAGAGAGACTAGCCCTGACCTGAATGGAATAATAATCACACGATATTCAACTTTACGTACTCACTAGATTCAGTAGTTACTTTGAGACGGATCGCATACATTATTGGTAGTTCATAACCTCGGTTAAAGAATACGTGATTACAGCTCCTTGCGCCTGCCGATTCTGTCTCCACATCTGTATAACTCATTAGACTTCATCTTAAATTTGGTAGTTTATTTCGGAAAGTCAATGCCAATACATATGTATGTGGAAAATAAATGATGTGTACTTTGATGTATTGTACATTTGATTCCCATAATCTAGAAATAAATTTCACAACATCATTGTCAATTCACTACACTGCATCCTTGAACAGGGGAAAATCTTCAAAACTCAACTATCCTCGATTACCCCACACAACCGGCCAGATACAAGAATCTTGATGCTTGACCTGCATTCACAAATTTGCATTGAAATATAGAAATAAACTGATTAAAATTTATTTCACACGCATATAAAATCTAGCGGATAATGTCTCAGGTTTTCCACAATTACTACAAAAGCATATCTTCATGAATGTGCCAGAGCAGATTTTGAAGCGCAGTGGTTTTAAAAAACCTATGACCAATCATATAACAAATGCAGATAAAGCCACGGCATACAACATAGACGCCCCTTTTCAGGAAGCCGACCGCTGTTTTGATGCTACTTGAATGTAACAATGATGCCGAACAAGGTGTATGTTAGCTCAGATCATCAATGAACTGTAAAAGATATTACTGAATGATTTTAATACATTTGTACAGAGTCAAACTGCTGGTGTTCAATGCAACAGTGGGTCCTTTTATCCGTCTGCTTTGGGTGGAGTAAACCATCCATTTTTTTCATGGATCTGGACCAATTTTTCAAATGAGTGTACAGCTCTTGAATAGCTGTAAAGCGACTGTAAAAAATATGTGCTTTTAAAACATTAGCTTCGAAATTGCCAGGTCTTTTGGAATCATGAAAAGGGCTCTGAACAATATTTTAGATAGAATGGCCAACACAGAAAGGAGAAATTGCAAAAAAGTATTCAGGAACTTGTCAAGTGAAGGACCGGATCAAAACTATGCATCTTACATCTTAATGTTGAAGAGCATTTATGTGGTATTTTATGACTGATGCTAACATGAAATTTTATGACTTAGTTCAGGTGGCCATACCATAGAATAATCTATATCGAATCGATAAACACACTACCTGATTCCTATATATCATGCTTGAAAAAAACCTTGACTTACCACAGGTGCACCAAACTGTACTCGTGCCTTTCCTTTGACTAAAGTTGCCATAATTTGCATTATTAAAGATTCCATTGAATAAGCGCTACTCCAACCTTGTTTTGTCAGAAGTTCCATACAGAGTGCCCCACCACCAAGTACATATCTAAAAAAAAGCTTGAATTTAATACTTTGGAATGTATGTATTGGGATATATTAAAAAATCTCCTAACTAACGTACAAGTTCTTCATATTTTTGGTTGCATATATCAGGTAATTTTTTTGGATTAATTAATTAGTAGGTGACATGCATCACAAATACTACATGGCAAATTATAAAAAAAATTAAATAGCAGCTTAGCCAACTGGTCATAAGTTTGAGATAGCAGTACAAGTTGTAACTTAATCAAAGGCTTTGAAAAAGATTATATATTTACTTCCAGTACCATCAGCATTGAAATGAAGAGGTTCTGAAGAGTTAAAATACAATATTGTATCACCGTGCAAGTTTAATTGACAGGTACAGGTATGCTGGGACAAAGGTAGGAAACCTAGGACTGCCATTGACAACTCATCACGTAAGGTACTACATATAATCAAAAATACCAATTATCATGGAAACATACCCTCCATGAAGAACAGGATAGACGACACGAATAAACGGCGGATCGAAGGGGAAATTATTTCGGAATGTTACGTTAATGACAATTGAAGATTTCTCTCCTTTCTTCCTCAATTTTTCTAAGTCCGAGTAAAGTAAACTTTCGGTATCCACATCCAGAATGTGAATTGACCATTCGTAAAGGCTGTCATCGACAAGTTCAACAAGATAACAACCTATAGATGTAGAAATAAAGGGAGTTTCACTTCAAGAAACAGTAATCATAAACTGTTATCAGAGTCTTAGTTTCATTAGTCTCCATCTATCATATATTAAACATTCAGATCTGCAAAGTAACATTATTTACAGTTTACCAATGACGCATTGGAAGGTTCACGAATGAAATAAAAATGTGTTTGGATTAAAAACATGTTTATGTGTGAGGTCCAACGGATTTCACATGACGATAATTAGTGATGTGGACTAAATAGTAAGAGCTTATTGCATAATCTCAATCTACACAGAAGTTCGAATGTAGAGATTATATGTGGCTTGAGTTAATTGTACTCTGCTGTGTAAACCACTACAAATATACTCCCGCTTACAAGAGAGGGACTTTGTAATCCTTGTCCAAATCTCGGAAAGTTACATAAAACAAACGTAATACTTCGGTTAAACGGTGCTCCTTAGTAAGGTGGAAATCAATCACACAATTTGATGTCTGTATTCTTCAGTTATAGTGCAGGTTTATATCATCAACAGAATCATGATGTAATAAACTTACAAGCAAGCATTAAAGTCACAATCTTATTATTAAAACCTTTATCTAGTATATTTCACACTTTTCGTCCAACCATGTCACGAGACTTATTATTTTCCACGCTGCTGCCTTGCTAGTCAGCTTATCTCTATATATCATGTCAGTCTTCAAGCAGTAAACATTTTTCTATCGTTAAGTATCATGTTTAGGAAGTGGTACTAGGGCTTCACATCTTTCCCAGCATTATATGTAAGTATATCATCACAACATAACATCACCCATTATCGTTATATTCTCCACTACTATTTGGTTACAATTATTACCACCACTTGTTCTCTGTACAATTTTACTTCCTATACAGACATCAAAATTTATTTCAACTAACCTTTCTTATAGCTGTCAGACTTATAAATTGCACGTAGTTCTTTAAATAATCTGTCGGAGGCTTGAACAGACCCCATTGGACAACCCTGAAAAAGAAACAGATAAAAAGTCATTGTCAAGTGTTTGCTGTAGTGTATGGCATGCTATCTAATGACATCAACACGCATTCATAAATAACCGAAACATAATTTTTTCTTTCGGACTGTCGAATTTTTTCCAGTAGTGCAAGATTTGTACTGGATATCTGAATGTCCTCTTGAGCTGCCCTCTGGGTTTCTGCAGCAACATTGTCTTCAATCTCCAAATCATCCTAAAAATTTATAGATACAAAATGATATGTGAAATGCGGTTTTCATGGCAAAGCTTTTAAATGAGCATAGTTATGGTACAGAAAAGGGCCTAATAGTCGTACACAAAACATTCTAGCTCAATTTATGATACCACCGACGCCGACTCTTCTAATTGTAATTAGAATAAATACATAATTCTGATATTGAGCAAAAGTACATATGATACAAGGCATTCCATCACAGCTAACGTAAATCATGGTACTTTATAGCACCTTAACCAAATCCAACTAGTTATCTAAAAATTACGTAGACTCTCCAACTCTACAGCCCTGGTTATAGAGTTCACATATGGCAAGGTCACAATCAAAGTCTTAGCTGAAATTGGTTGCACTTGGATAGTGAAGGAAGATGTGATAAGATAAATTGTTTGTTCTCAACAGCTGACTGGTTTTCTATGCAGACACATTACCACTTGTAAGAAATACAAGCTTAAGGTGCTTTTTGATTTTACTATTTCCTTTATTCGGTCTCTATTTGGAGTTTATTCTATTCAAAATAGCAAAAAGCAATTTAAAAAAAAAAAAATTAAAAAAAATACCATGTTGACGCTGTCATCATCTGACATTTCATCTTCGTCGCTCTGATAACTCTGGAAATGAAATTAGTATTGGACATTAGGCACATATACACAGTATTGTGATGTGACATAGTCAACTGTACAGGAAATTATTTTTCTCATCAACCGACATCTGAAGTAAAAAAGTGGGATAATTTAATTGCAACAACAACTGATCATAATCAATAGTTGTTCATTAATACTGGCATTAACCAATATATACTCTTATATATGATAGCAGAAATGTTTTCACTGAAATCTGTTGGCTAAACCAAGCAAGAGTCATTAGTTACTCACCACTTTAGTGGGTAAGCTATCCAATTTTGTTGTTTCTTGGGGAATTATAATGTTATTTCTTTCACAAAATGAGGAGATTATGAATTTCACCGTTTGTAGGATCTGCAATAGAAAAAAAGATAATATGACCATGATGCAATCTACAAAGTTGAGCTTATATTGAATTCTCCACCACTTGTTCTGTTTTCAACTGGATGTGAGGTAGATTTTCAAGAATATCTGTGATAATCCTGTCTTCTGTCTCAGAATACCACATTGGCCTGGAATATGGATATTTTTCCTGCAATGAAAAACAAATATTGGAATGCAAGGCTACTGATATACTGAGGGTCCTGCCTATGGGAATTTAACTACTAAATGTCATGCATCAATATATATAGAATGTTTAGTTGAATAGAATTCAGTCCTTAAATACTCATCATATAAATCAAAACAAATTTATTACAGTCGAGGGTACGGATTTACCGGTACGGATATATTGCAGTGAATGATAGCTTTTTCCCCATCTTTATTCAGAAGATGACAGCACAACTCATCCACGCTCGAACTGACGACACGAAACGTTGGATGATCACTCGGGAATAAGTTTCCCAGATGGTTCAGTTCTTCTTTCAGATGATCCAACTTCTGAGACATTTTCAGAGATTTCAGTGTGTTCCGAATATTGAGTTTGTTGTTAATTCCTTGAATGATGAATCCTTATGTTTTCTGTCATGATTATACACATTAGGTTCTAGAGAGATTATCAGAATAAGTTACCCGTCAATAAGTAACAAAATATTTAACAAATTTAGTGACTCTCACGAAGAATCGTCCTTCACAATAACACATGTATAATTAGTTTTTTCATTATATTGTATATTACTGCTGAAATAATAATCCTATTACTAGTCGAAAATGTACACAATAACTGTGTGTCAGTCAACAACCTGATAGAATATAAAATCTTACCACATATCACTACTTGTACTTGACAATAAGCCTAAATAAGATAGCATAATAGATATGTGTATATATCCCTACCCTATAGCAACGATTTTTACATGTGTAAAAAAATACATGCTGCTTCAGTTAATACTCAAAAGATCACATTTTAGGTCGGAAATGAATGTTAAAGGAAACGAGCGAACAAGGAAATAGGGTATGGAACGGAAGCTCAATCTCTTAATACAACAATACGATCACGAGCTATACAATGTTTGTTCAGATTTTGCCTACATATATGTTTATATCCCTTTTTATATCAATCTCTGAGTAACAATATTTCACATAATACATTAAAAACTTCTGTAGTTTGGTGACTTTATTATGGAATTGGAATAATTTGGCGTACTTCTGCCTCAAAAACCTGGGGTACGTGAGCCGCCGGAGTTTCTAGCTGTCAGTGTAGAAGTTAAAATGGATCGATCCCGAGTTACTGATCTATAAACGCTTATAAATGAAAGGGAATGCTCCCGTTAGCTTGCTGTGCATATGTGACTTATATGTATGGATTCGCTATGAAATTTGCATTCATTGGCGTGTCGTATATTGTGGGACGGCAATTGGTCCGCAAGTTATTAAGGGATTAGAATTATCAATGCGATTGGATGATTAGAAGTTCATTTATAAGCGTTGATTGTCCTTTGCCATCTAGCGGTTGGAAGTTTTTATTTCACTTAACGGTTGTAAATGATCCAACAGTGACATCTAGCGGTTAGAAAATTTTACTTTACCAAACGCTCATAAATGAACTTCGACCCAATAACGCTAAAATTAGCACATATGAGACGTAATGCATAAACTAACATTCCCTGAGTTAGGTTAACCTCAAAAAATCTATTTCGAAACACGACTACCTATTTCGGGTTGGTTGTAACGAGTGAACCCGCGTTGAACAACCCATATTATCTCGCAGAATAATTGCGTTCCACTATATATGACACACCAATGAATCTAGAATCCGAATCTATAGATATAAGCCTCATATGCACAGCAAACTACCGTTGGGAGAAGTAAAAAAAAAATCATTCGCTAGATGTCACTGTTGGATCATTTATAACCGTTGAGTGAAGCTAAAACTTCCAACCGCTAGATGGCGAAGTACAATCAACGTTTATAAATGAACTTCTAATGATTCAATCACGCTAAAATTAGCACATATTAGACATAATACATATACCAACATTCCCTGAGAAAATTTGCTATTGCTATCCTCATTTATAAGCGTTTATAGATCCGTGACCGATCGATTCTAACTTCTATAAACCGATTGCTAGAGAAGTGAGTGAGACACAATTTCCTCCTCATAGTCGGGAACGTCGGGGTCACTGCTGCGTAATAGTGACCTCCAATGAGGATATAGCATCTTCTTGAGACCATCATCATTCCGTCAGGGACTATAAAAACACCATCACAATATAAGTTCCCAAACACCATATACGGAGTGATGGATTTCTTCTATGATGGTGCTATTGATGGATGTAGAAATCGTTGGAAAAGCGCCAGGTGAGTTTTTTGATGAATCTCCTGCTTCCCTTTTATACTCGTACTTTATTGTCAGCCTCGCCTGTATCACAATTAAAACTCAATAGCCACAACAATACCAATACTAAAATTTCCAGGAATATAAATAATTTAGGAATGATTACTATATCATAGAAGGCAGTTACATTACATTGTTACCAACATCACGTAGTTATAGAAAGGCAGGTCGGTCAACAAAGATTTTGCATATGAAACTTCTTGTACAAAGTAAATAAATATCAAATAAGCGGAAAATTGTACCACGGTGAGTAAGTTCTACTAAAATGTAACTTGATAAACAATCGAGAGTTCTCTTAATCACCAGGCAACAATAGAAAGTCATAAAATGTTTTAATTGCGAAAGGACTTTCTAAAATATAACAAGAACCTGAAATGAACGTCAATCAAGAAAAGCATTTCTCTAATACCAAATCACCGCGGGCGAACAGCGGATATTAGAGTTCATTCTTATTGCATTAAAAACACATATTTAAAAAGTTATAAAGTATTCTCTAAATCGTTCACTTGAAATCCAAATTTAGAATTGCATTTCGTTCGGAATACGTCTTCCCAGAACAGACCAACGATCCGTGTCCATCTATCTATTCGGTACAAACAGCATAGTGGCATATAGCGCATATTCCTTAGCTTAGAAGCTTATATCACATTTCCCGATTCAGTGCACTTTAAATACTGCCATATTGCGAGAAAAGTTTTGACTCGTGGTATCTGCTGAATCCGGCGAAGGGGCTGTTGAGCTGGCACTCATGCCGGGCGAGGACATACTGTCAACACCACTAGAATCGCAGTACGCTTTTTCCTGGTAATCATAGCATTCATTTACATTCTCTGAAGGCAAAATTTCACCAGTACACTGCTGATATTCCGCTATTCGTTCTACGTTAAAATCGTGCACGAGGCGACCGTTTTTACTGTGCAAATCCCACTTCTCATTCTTCGCCAAAGTCTCTTGTGAATTTCCGCCATTGGCCAAGTGGATCTTCCATGCATAGTCATTGAATGGCAGACTATTTTGCTCTTCGTACCGATGAGGATGTTCAGTGTAACCTTTGAATTCAGTCCCACCGTGAGACAGTTTTTGCACTTGCAAAGACATATCTCGATTGAGTATTGGTTCATCTATGCAATAATCAAAGTAAATACATTTAAAATGAGAAATTGACATAAATAATTTTTGTGAAGTAAAATAAATATAGGTTCTGAAATACTCACCGGGTTTGTAAAAGCCCACTTGGTGGGAGATTCCATTTCCGTGATCATCAGAAGAGTAATTTTGTATGGCCAATCGTGTTCCATAATCTTGTTTTACTGTGGCTTCACGACACTCTCCAGGGAACCTGATTTCCTTAGAGATGTAAGCGTCCCCAGAATCTGCCACCAAATACTGAATCTGTCGTGAGAATGCGCTTCCATCCTCCGGATGTATTTCAGAAGATATATCCCTGTAATTCAGTAATAGATTCCTAAATTTTGAGCACCATATGTCCAGGGGGCTAACTGACCACGGTATCTACAGGCCTTACTCATACGGATGTAAACATGATAGTTTAGAAAATTTTCCATCAACTGAAAGTTCGTGTACAATTCCAATTTACAATATTGTGAAATTAATTTACAAAGTACGAATTACCTGTTGGATATGCGTTGGTTTGAACCAACTACGATTCGGTTGGCATCTCCCATATTAATTGTATGAACTCGATCCAAGTCAGGAACGAATTTATTTGCATTAGTCGTTGTAATTCCAGTCTCAATGCCTGTCTCAAATGAATTGCGAGGAAAGGAGGAGGAGGGGGTGTACGGTTCATATAGATTATTTGCTTGGGGGTACATTAAATTGTTTTCTTGTCCTGCGTACTGCATACCAGATGCGTCGTGGTGAAATTGGAGTCGAACCGGATTTGAGTCATCGCGATTCATATTTTGAAATGGTTCTGTTTCCAATATATGTATTCTTTGGCGTAATTCCATATTTTCTGATTGTAGATAACGATTTCGTTCAATAAGTTCCGTTACTTGCTTCTCCAAAAATACCATTTTGGCCTTTTTCCTGTCTCTAGCTGCTTGTGCTGACTCACGATTCTTCAGTTTCTTTCTCAATTCCTTGTTCTTTACGTGATCATAACTTTTCCTCGGTGGAATTGCTTGCATATCGTGAATGTCATCGTGGAAGTCTTGCGCACAGAATATGGTTTGGTCGGTCGTAGGCATGGTTGGAAATATTGGTTCACTAATTTTCATTGCTTCGTTCATATGGCTGCCGAACACATTAGCACATTGGGCAGTATGATTTCCTCCCAGATTATCGACTGTGGTGGTGAAATTATTATCCGTGCTTTCTGGAGAAGGATGCATGACTTTATCACAGCAAGTATCCTAACAGTTTCCAGGCAAGAACTATACCACATCGATCCGACGAAAAAAGAACACAGGCTATGAGGTTTATGCTGCAAGTGAAAATAAAGAGTTTACGAATAATTCGCAGACCCTAAATCTTAGTTTAGACTATATCTAGATTGAACTCAAATGTTACAAATACATCTTATTTACAAGACAACGACCATTAGCATATCCTGCTCTCAAATGCTCATATTGAATAGTTCCAATGCAAATGATCCGATTTCGGCTTTCCGATTTCATAGAACGTTTTACTATTCCGTTTAATTTGCAGTTGAAATTGTTAATTGAGCACATCTAGCTACTGCGAGAGAGAAAACAGGATATAAACTAAAACTTTCATACGGCGAAGCACCCTGCACTAGCAACGACAACACGACTTCTAAATCGCAAGTACTTAATTGCACTGCTATTTAATAGGGATTTATGATTCCAAGTCTAATCGTAAACACACAGGTTTGGAAAATACAGATCGACTTCTAATATGGAAAAGGACTATAATTTGTTCACTTATTCAAAGTAAAATGTCTGAGAACGGCAACTAAATTTGTCTGTTCAAGTCAGTGTGATAAATTTCATTACTATTGCGAACAAGTTATTTTTCAAATAATTGGCTATTCAAGTTTTAAATGGCTAGTGAAAATAAAATAAAATTACGAACACTGTTCAATTCAAGATGTGCTCTTATTTATATGCCGCCATATTTAGAGGAGATGAGGTCAACAGTGTAAAATGATAAAATACAAGTATACCTACAGGGTTTAAGATGTACTCGACTTGCAGACGTTCATTATATACTTTCGAATATAGATTAAGTGTATAAGTCCCGTTGTTTAATATTATTAGAAACATGTGTGGATGTCACCACATAAAGGAACCCATAAATGCGCAAAGATAAAAAAATTGCTTTAGAAAATAAATCGCAAGGAAACAAGGGCAAGTTCAAAAGTGGAGATGAAAAGTACTCCAGGAAATCTTAAAACAAAATGCTAACGATGGTGAAAAGTTGGGTGCAAAGAAGCGGACCTGGCTACACAACCTTATAGGTAGGTCATCAGCCAGCGAATTAAGGGATATTTGTTATAGCCTTATGCCCAGGAAATCCTGTTAGCACATGTTTTGCTCACTAGATCTTCTCATTGTTTAGTCGTAAATACAGAGAGCAAAGTTTATATATAACGATACAAGAGAAGAAGAATGAGAGCTTAGAAATATTTCAGATAAAATTTACCTTGAGGAGTTATTCTTGCCGCACATCCTCTGTCTACGTAACTCGGGTAGATAGCTTTAAATCTTGTGGGTAAAAACTCCTCAATATACATACGCGGGCTAGAGTATAGCTTTTGTCTTCCTTCATATATTTGGAGCAATTTATCGTGCGAAGCAAGCTTTGAAACCTATTTTAATAGAATACCTCCGACCGATCCATTTTCTCGCCAATCGGTTTTCTGGCCGGTGCAAAGGTCCCTTTGTTTTTGTTAATTGTTCTGGAGATGATTCTTGGCGGGAAATATAAATTGCAAAACTGCCAGTTACAATCTCTTGGATACCGTTATACACTTTACAGATCTTCGCCAACTGATCAAAAATCATGGAATCCAGTAGCGTTTCTTCAATGGGTTTGGACACAAAGACGCGGTCTACTATTTATGAAGTTTACAAAGCGTTCATCACGGAAAACAACATGCCAGAAATAATTCACATTCTCTTACAAGAAGAAGTGGATGTCCATTATGCTGTTGTGAGTGACTGCACAGCTATTCTGAAAGTAGACCTGACACTTGCAGACGTCTTGTTCTTTTTCCCCGAGCAGACACTGAAATTGCTCACTGAAACATTGGCTGATGTTTGCCAAGCTGTTTATAAGTCCCATTCATTAAATTCTCACATGGTCTTGAAGCAGCATTTGCATGCCAGAATAAAAAATCTTCCCATGTGTTCCGAACTTTGTCGTGAAAGAATTCCGAAATCGAAAGATATTGGTAAGTTCTTAGCTATCGATGGTACAGTCATAAGAACAGGTGCTGTGAAACTACTCGAATATGAAAAAGAACTGATGTGTTCCAAGTGCAAAAACGTTTTTTCCGTCAAGGCCGACATATCCCAGTATTATAAATTACCGACTCCAGGTAGATGTCCTCTCAAGCGAAACTGCAATTCGACTAAATATGTGATGGTATCGCACAGCGATACGCAGACCGGCTCTAAAAAATGCAAGGACTTTCAGGAAATCCGAATTCAGGAACAGCTAAGACGTTTGGCAATGGGTACTATACCGCGGACCATAACCGTCATCTTAGAAGATGACCTTGTGGATGTTTGCAAAGCCGGGGACGACGTAGTGGTGTATGGAACAGTGATGTGCCGATGGCAACAATTATACAATGGTAAACCGTGCGACATAGAGCTCGTTATAAAAGCAAATTATGTTGAAGTCCGAAATGAACAAAAGTTGGGTGCATCGGTTAAGGAAGAGATGCAGAACGATTTTGAGTGTTTCTGGGCAGCTCATGTGGATAATCCCATGCTAGGACGTAATTTCATCCTTGCTAGTCTTTGTCCACAAATCTATGGACTGTATGTAGTCAAACTTGCAGTTGCATTAGTGCTTGCAGGAGGAGTGCCTAGAACGGATGAATCGGGCTCTCGTGTTAGAGGTGATGCTCATCTCCTCCTGGTAGGAGATCCGGGCACAGGTAAATCACAGTTTCTGAAGTACGCTTCTAAAATAACTCCAAGATCTGTGCTTACCACTGGAATTGGTTCCACGACTGCAGGTTTAACAGTAACTGCTGTCCGTGACGGAAGTCAGTGGGCATTGGAAGCGGGGGCTTTGGTACTTGCTGATGGTGGCATCTGTTGCATAGATGAATTTGCAAGCATTAAGGAGCACGACCGAAGTGCTATCCATGAAGCAATGGAACAACAAACTGTCAGTGTAGCAAAGGCGGGCTTGGTTTGCAAACTTAACACTAGAACCAGTGTCTTAGCTGCTACCAATCCAAAATTAGGTAAATATGACGTTACTTCAAGCATGAATGTGAACATTGCCATGGCAAGCCCGTTACTAAGTAGATTTGACATCGTTCTCATTTTGCTTGATGGAAAAAGTGAGAAGTGGGATTCAGTCGTGGCCGATTATGTATTTACTGAAAAGGAGGCAGCAATAACGAAAGAACAAAAACTCTGGACCATGGAACAAATGCAAGCGTATTTTTGCCTTATACGACAACTGAATCCGGTGCTCTCTTCATCTGCTAATACCATTTTATCAGAATATTATAGGTCACACCGACGTTCAGATAACAGAGATGCTGCTCGGACAACCATTCGATTGTTGGAAAGCCTCATAAGATTGGCTGAAGCGCACGCGAAGCTAATGTACAAAGAGACAGTGGAGGTCGTCGATGCCATTGCAGCTATTACTGTGATGGAGTCGTCTATGCAAGGTTCTTCGCTTTTAACCACCGGAAGCGTTTTACATTCTTGTTTTCCCTCGGATCCTGAAGAGGAGTACAAGAAGCATGCACGTCTTGTACTGAAACGATTAGGCTTGAATGAAATATTAGAAGTGGAAATGAATAACATAGCCAAGAGATCAAATAGCCTACCTTTACCAGGACAAAGTCAGCGATCTATATCTCAGATTATCCAAGGTTCAACAAGCTACATCCAGGATAGATTATTTTCCACCCAGCGTAACATAAGATCCCCCATGTCACAGATGGAATCTCCACATTCCTCAAACGTTGCGAATAAAATAATGTTAGATGCGTTAGATGTAAGCCAGGACAGTAAAGCCAGAACTAACAAATCATTTCGAACCTCCACCCAAAATTCATCACAGGATATATTCAATGTCACTTCAAGTACCGAGCATGGATTTTCCAGAATGTCTCACGTAGATACGACAAGTCTGGACAGTTTCCAAGGGACCATTGCTATGGAAAACAAAACGCCAAACCTTCCTCCTAAGAAATCCTTCTTTTCCCTAGATCCATCAAATGTAGAGGGAATGTGTGATGACTTCGATAAGGAAAACAGCAAGGAAGATTCATTCAGTAAAATTTTTGGCATGCAACGTGATCCAATCTGTAATGCTACTATAAACACTACACAACTGCAACATGATCAGAAATACAGCCCGAACATTAGTAGCAAAACAAGTAGTAAAAACTTATTTCATATCGATGACACAAATTTTTTTTCGGATTTTTAAACCTTTCAGTTTCATACATAGAAAAATATTCTTCATAATTTTGAATAAAAATATAGAAAACTAGTTGAAATATGTGTCGATCAGGCTAGGATCCAAGCAGCTTTGTTCTAATGGTACGTCAATGTCATACTCCTTCGTGTGGTGTCTGGATTTTTTTACTCTTTGTGGTATTGGCAACTCGGAGTGATGTGCAGGTAAAGGTTCAGTAAAAAAATATGGATGTAATAATGCATCCTTCGCTGCAATCCTCTGAAAAAATATTTGGCCATGTCAGTAGAAGGCATTTCATCAATAATATAACAGTAAGGATGCAGCTAGGGTGTTGCAAGCTAAATTAGTCCAGCTAATTCACAATGATATCTGACCCTAGTTTTTACTTTGAAAGAAATGTGATACAGCTTGCCCTATATAAGAAACCAATGAATGTAGAATTTCATAACGAATCTATAGATATACGCCTCAAATGTACAGCAAACTAACGGAAGCCGTTATACTCTTTTTAAGTCACCAACCACCTAGTTACTTAACGTCGATTGTACTTAGCCATCTAGCGGCTGGAAGTTTTTACATCACTTAACGGTTATAAATGATCCAACAGTGACATCTAGCGGTTAGAAATGTTTACTTCACCAAACGCTACGAAATGAACTTCTAATGATCCAATCACGCTGAAATTAGCACATATGAGACTTAATACATAAACCAACATTCATTGAAAAAATTCACTTGTTACGGCTGACCCGAAATAGGTATTCGAGTTTCGAAATAGATTTTTTCAGGGTTAACCTGAATCAATCGACCTACTTTTTCCAGGAAATGTTGGTTTATGTATTATGTCTCATATGTGTTAATTTCATCGTGATTGGATCATTAGAAGTTCATTTCCATTTCAAAGCGTTTGGTGAAGTAAACATTTCTAACCGCTAGATGTCACTGTTGGATCATTTATAACCGTTAAGTGATGTAAAAACTTACAACCGCTAGATGGCTAAGTACAATCGACGTTAAGTAACCAGGTAGTTGGTGACTTAAAAAGGGGATAACGGCTCCCGTTAGTTTGCTGTGCATATGAGGCTTATATGTATAGATTCGTTATGACCCTCTACATTCATTGGTGTGTCATATATAGTGAGACGGCAATTGGTCCGCGAGTTATTAAGGGTTGTTCAACACGGGGTCATTCGTTACGGCATACCCGAAATGGGTATTCGAGTTGATCATGATTGGATCATTTAGAAGTTCCTTTAATAGCGTTAGGTAAAGAATATTGCTCAGGGTAAGTGCCTGATTGAATGCTGGGTGAGGTCAGCACATAGAAATAGATTAGACCCTATGTAACGACATCATATTGTACATGTCACGTGACAGCGTCGTGTTCAGTACGTTTTATGAAGCAAATTTAAGTGGCAGCAGCGGGCCGGCTGAGCTGATCTCTTGCGGGCCGTAGTTTGGTGACCCCTGCCCTAAGGGATTCCAGATAAGGTTATATGTACAATCAATAATTCCATGTATAAAAGGAAAGTTACCTTGTCGGAAGGATAGACTAAAAACTTCTTTAGCAAATCGATGGCCTCAGCTGAAGCCTCTGGTACAATTTTCTCAAGTGGAATAGGTGGGTTATCCGGGAATGTGATCTTGTTATAGTCTGGTAAAGATGACATGCCCGGCCATGTGCTTTCAGTTGGAGTTCCTAGGACTCGCAGCACACAACACAGCTGTTCAATGTCATTTTCTCCCTGTTATGACGAACCATGTTGTTACGTAATAAATTCAAGGTTCAGAAACATCTTAAATAATTACCGGAAACAAAGGTGAAGTGTTTAACATTTCGCCGTATATGCAACCAACCGCCCACAAGTCGACTCCCTCATCATACTTTCTAGCTCCATACAGCAGCTCTGGTGCTCTGTACCACCTGGGTATATTCAAGGGTCACAAATATATAAGTAAATATTTTAACGTAGGTACCAAATACAATTGTACAGTTGAAAATCGGATTATTTCAGCGTGATTTTCACTTGGGTTCAGGTTTTTGTGTTAGGCAACACGTATGGTAAAGTTTATTCAGTAAAATTTGCATAGTAAGTCCTTGAAATGAAAAATCATTGAGATCAAAAGTAAAGAACTAAATATCAATTGAGGACTAACCTAGGAAATCATAGATGATATTCAACTAACTTGAAATCTCAAAACTTTTGAACTAAAATCTTCATATATGTTGATTAAAGTAAATAATACATAACTAAGGACATTGAAAGTATCTCTAAGCCTAGGGCAAGCTAATAACAGTATTAATGAGCATCGCGACAATCCATCATGGTCACAAATAACACGCTTCCAACATTACATTGATTAATCCTGTAATTACAAAGTATGCGGTTTCAGGCAAAGATAGAATCACAATGGGAAATATCCTTGGGTGTACTGATATACTAGGAGTTCTAATCTATAGTCACAACGACCGTCAAGTACTTTTAGGTTTCCAATTTCTGGTACAGCCATTACTGAATGAGGATAGTTAGTTGAGAATAGTAAAGAAATAAAAGTACAGCTATGGAATGGTTTCGATACCTTGTAGCTACTTGATGACTATACTGCCTTTCTGAATCAAACTTCTGGAAAACTCTTGCCAAACCAAAATCAGCAATCTTTAGATGCCCGGTTGAACTTATTAACAAGTTAGCAGGTTTCAGATCCTTAGAAAAAAAATTGAAATTAGCTTGTATAAAATATCTTTCAACTTCTCTGTAGGCTGAATGATGCCACACATTAACACTGAATTAATTAAAGAACACAAATGATAATGTACCCCTTTTCTAACCAACTTAAATGGAGAAAAACATGCTATATGGATCAAGCTATGGAATTCTACAATAGTCATACTTAGTAGTCAAAGTCAAAATGATGAAAATAACTTTAGGACACTTGATATCACATTCAGAAATTATTCAGTAAAAAATATGAGGTACCCTGAAAATAGGAAATACCAATATAAAATCATCATTACGAATTACAGCGATGGTGTGTCAAATGCCAAATATAATTTAAATTTTCTTACATCATCATCATCCAGGGTGACCTATCTCGATACGTAAAACAGATATACATTCATCACATTCTATGACCAACGTAATGTATATGATTGAAATACAGTCGGTGATTCAACAAATGGAAAAATGTCATGCATAACATGTGCTTCCTATGACTGAACTTGTTGCCACCAATTATTTGAAATCGATCGGTACTTTTATTGAATTCAAATGATTCCAGTACAGTAAGGTAATGCCTTGATGTTTCCAATTATCATGCTTGATATTCTGGTCACATGAATATTTGTGTATTATGCAAATGGTAAATATTATAATATAAAACATAATTCATGAGTTGATAGAGATACAGCGTACCTGTTAGTTGAAAATCTAGTCTTTTATAAAAAGTACAACACCTCATCCATTCAATATCCGAAAATTATTTATAATAAGTCTAGATACCTACACACAATTATCTTATTGGGCTGAAAACTCCCTTCAGTTTCCTAATTGACTGCTATTTCACCAAGACACCAGGCGGAATATTTAAAATATATAAAAGCGTAAAATCTCTTACCCTATGCATAACATTGCTGTTATGACAAAATGCCACTCCTTTCAAGAGCATCATCATATAGCTCTTGATCTGGCCCTCGGTCAAAGGTCGCTCAGAATTGCGAATAACCTCAGATAGGTCTGAAAGCATGTATTCGAAAACGAGCACAAATCCAGTGCCATGGGGGAACACATCATACAACTTCACAACCTAAAACCAGGAAGATATTATGACAGCAGTAAATTCGTACATTTTCCAAATGCTGTAGTGGCAAGTTACATTTTGAGAATCTTCCGAATCCCCTCCTATTTCCTGTAATGCTTTAATTTCCCTCAATGCTTGATTGGGGATTCCATCTTCAATTTTTAGTAAAGGGACCTTCTTCAAAGCCACTACTTCACCGCTCTGGAATAAGCAACAACAATGTCTACTTTTTGTGTATAATTTATTCATTATTGGTAACTCACTTGGATGTGCTTTGCCTTGTACACTATACCATGAGCACCTTCCCCTACCCTTCCTAAAATGTGATAATCTTCCATAACAAAAATATGAAGGTATGGTACCTGAAGATACTTGTTTGAATCGAGAGTAAATCGGCGGAAATAATTACCACTAGTTGTCAGTAATGTGACGACCGTTTCTCTTCATCGTATTCACAATTGAATTAACCATTTTGGTACAGCGGAAAAGCGCTATTATATCACTGTGCTGTAACCGAAGTAGAGAGCAAATGAACAAATGTATAGGCAATGTATTATATTACTGTCGGTCGCGTTTCGTGAGAACCTTGTCACGTATGAATATACATTACGTGTTACCTTTCAATTCATAGTACTGCAAGATAAATCATGACCGTGTAATTTACATAGTCAGCTTCAGTCAGGTATTTTATTCTTAACAGCAGCTCAGCAGCTCAGCAGCTCAGGTAATAAATGTGTGCTGGATGTGAACAGAATATGTTCAGAAGTGTATTACGCCGTTCATGTGCACTCCCTCAGGTTTTGTGAGGTGAATGCGTTACCAATATATACCTAGTTTGGATTTTTAATGAATATACACAAGGGATGCAACAGTAAGAACATTTTTTACTATTCCTAAAATATTACATATATATTAAAACATTACTTATATTACACTCCCATCTCCAGGAGAGGTAACTTTATATCTGTGTTCTGTCTCTATGGTTTGCGTTTGACTGGAATAATGCAAGCTCGTAGATAAGGTAAGAATTGATCCAAGAAATGAAGAGTGCGTGTATATCATACTTTAGTAACGGTTGGAAAGCTCAGTAAATGACGTGCGTGATAGTTTATCGCATACAGCCATACTATAACGTGCCCATGGTTTTGATTATCTGAAAGTAGGAGATGGAATGAGAACAACTAAAAGCTACAGCTAAAAAACTATTTTCTTGTGACGTGAATCACACGCAATGAGTAAATGCAGTACATTAGGTCATTCCAATTTTTAGCTGGTTAAATGTTGTTGGCAATTCACTAGCACAACAATATCAGTGGTAGATCTTAGTGAAATAGCGATCCTTGTTCAAGGCATAAGGAAGTACGGTATATTAGTTAAGTGAGGCCTCTTGGTACTATTATTGTGTACATGGGAATAATAGGGGCGATTGTTTCAGGATATGTTGCACCATTGACTACTGTAGTTGACAAAACTGAGTAAGCGTCTAGAATTTCCGGCAACAGCTTCGTTCGAAAACATTACATATATTTTTTACTTGGCCTTTGTGTGAATTCTTGCACACGCGGAAGTATTAGCGTTGGATGGATACTGACGTCAGCAGGAAGTGTCGTGAGTAGGAGTAATCATGCAAGTAATTGATGGAACGATTAGCGATTATTTTACGACGAAACAAGTATAATTTGCATGAGCATTATTGACCCAGTTATGACCATGCTCGTCATAGTGCAGTTGAAGGCTTTCAAGACAGCGCGCTATATCATAAAAAATATAATCGCAATAGAATACCACAATGAGGTGCAATGCAAATAACTAAGTGAAAGTAGCATCGTACAACGATAGTTCTGTAAATAGTCAACATTTTTTAAGGAAGCAAACGATAAATCCATATGTCATTCACTGTCTTTATCGCTTTCAGATTGTTTGGTTTCTAAATACAGTGATTCATAATATCTATCCCAACTTCGTAAAACTGGTAAAACAACCACCCTTGAACTACCATAAGCAGTCGACCATGCCAATTTCGTCTACTTTTAGAGGTGCGTTTTGGGAGCCTAACTTTACTACGCAGCCTGGCTTCGAAACTTTGGTGTCTCGCATGAAAGAGGGCAGACAGTCTTGTCGCGACGTCGAAGAATTTTTGAAGCAAAGAGCGAAAGCTGAAGAAGAATATGCCAAATCTCTTCTAAAAATAGCCAGGTACTAAGACAAAGTTCAGCTAAACATTCGTAGAATACATACGTACACGTATACACTTTAAGAGTAACATTACAGAATCTCTGTAATGTAATACGTTCGAAATCCGCATTTCTTCACGGTTTAATGTTTTCATGGAAAGAAATCCCGATGTACGTGCATAGTTTCCCATTCATATTCACGATGTGTTTATTAAGCTTTCGTGTTTGTTATATCGGAGAGTTAACCTCGGGGTTAATATAAAACTATTACAGAACTGATCGGGGCCCTGACGAAACAGGATCATTACGAAGCTCTCTGGAAGTTATTCGTCAGGAATCAGAAGTCGAAGCCAGTCTACACCTCTCCCACTCGCAGCAACTGTTGGATGAGGCTAACAAGCTGATTGAATTTCGCGAAAAGCAGAGAGAACAACGGAAATGTCACGAAGAAGCTGTCCACAAGACACATAAAGTCAAAGTGGAATGCTATCGAAAATTGCAATCGTGCAAGTAAACATCTTTATACATTTTAATGTATGTACACAGTGACGTGTGTCTACTCCCTATACAACCTATCTCAATGAAACTATTGATAAGTTCCGTAAATCTAGAGTTGGTGAAGAGCTTATTCATTTTTTTACTGATTGCTAATGTTTGTACAGACATTCCTATGAAAGCAAGTGCAAGGCGGCAGAGAAATCCGACTCGGACTTGGAAAAATTGAAGTTTGGAAACAAGCAGAAAGAGATTGACAAAGCTCGTAAAAGCTCAGTACAATGTCGTCAAGCGGCAATGAAAGCAGACGATGATTATAAAAATTCAGTTTCGCAGTTAGAATCCTCTCTCCAAACATGGGTGAGTTCTTCCTCCACCCTTGATCCCATGAATATGTATTGTTATTTATGTGTTTTTGATTTAGACACGAGACCACATTACCAGTTGCGACGTATTCCAAGAGCTTGAAACGGAGAGAATTCAATATTTACGTAACGCTTTGTGGGTCTTCGCCAATCTGGGGTCTGACCTTTGTGTGAAAGTAGACGAAAGTAGGGAAAACATTCGCCTTTCTCTGGAAAACTGCGACGTAGATGGCGATATTCAGGATTATATCGGCAGGAAAGCAACTGGATCGTCGCCGCTCTCCCCCCTACCTTATGTACCGTATGGTTCTCCGTCAAATTCGCTGAATAACTTGGCGGCTTCAGGAACTTCTGGATTCCAGGATAACCCCATTAGATTGGCAAATGAGGAAAAAGAATTTGGCAACTATAGTCTGGGCGAATATTCTTCAATCGATACTGCCGCGGGTCGCTCGGCGAAGAATCCGAAATACTATATCGCGCTCTACGATTACATACCTGATACCGAGCAAGAAGTCGCACTGAAGTCGAACGACCGTGTTCTTGTATCGAATAAACATGAAGATGGGTGGTGGAGTGGTAAAAATTTGAACACTGGAGCCGAAGGTTTATTTCCGGCATCCTACGTCAATCCCGAGTAGATCCTCGACGATGAAATTCCGATTTCCGTAAAACACTGCCCCGGCATTCAAATTCGATGTTATAAGTGCCGATTTCTTCACATTTACCCCATGGTTGTAGAGGACCTAGTGTGATCAAATATAGAACCTGTACGTTAAGCAGTTTCTACTGATACAGTCCGACAATTTGTAATTTTGCTATGCTAATAACGAAGTTTTGCCATGTTATTCTATTACAATGTTAATTGTATTTATGTATTTAACCGTATACTGCACTATGAGAATTTTGTTTTCAAGTAAGCTTGACTACCAAGAATGGAGTAAACTAACAACATAAAATTTTTGAAAAATGAAACAAATTATTTCTATTGTTAATATATTTTCGCCTTCAGCTTAATTAATGTGTGCAGCCCGAACAGTTGTTGGCGTTTAGTGAAAAACAAACTCAGAGCTTATTTTACAACTGTATTGTTGTTCACCCACGTAAAAGCCATCACAAGCAAGTATTGAACTTACTTTCTTACGTATTTTTCTATCGAACACTTTGGTCTGTAGTGGAATTTTCGGTAACCTAGATTCGGTTTCATGAGAGCTGAAGCAGAATAGAAAAAGGAACTGTGACGCATTTTCTGTTTCCTATTCACTTGTGAAACACTGTTGAGGTTTTATACTTACTATCCAAATATTTTAGGTTGGTCATCTTTTGAGCTTTTCTGCAAACATTGCCTGTGGTTTCTTTCTGCTTATTCAGACACCATCACTAACCACGCAGTGAAGAAAACAACATATTATTGATGATAATAATAAGAATGTTATAATAGCATTCAAACATAAGCTTTGAACCTGTACAACCGAATACAAAATGAGGTAATACGAATAACGAAAAGCAATGTAAAATAATATAATAAAAAATGTTTGAATAATGCTTTCGAAACAGTTTCGAGTTATACAGTATATTGTGATAATATATGTACTCATTAGTGACATAGAAATGTTTCATTTGCTATTACTGTGCGTTTCTCATTTGCATGTTTACAGTGTATTTGCATTCCAAATAATATCAGAGTTTTCATAACTGACACCGATACGGAAGGCTTGAGCAATTTGAATAGCATGAAGAGTTCATTTTTAGACTTTTTAGTAGCATACGTTTATAATGAATTGGTAGATGAGACGCCAGCGTTCCGATACAGTGGACTGAGTTCATTGTTCTAAAGACATTGGACAGAGTGTCGGTAAAGTGATAGATTTTCAAGAATATTATGCTGATACATCACTGACTGAAGCCTGGTATAAGACTTGATGTAGGAGAGATTGTGACGGGTCGATTTTTAGGTCTATTCTCCTCAACACCCTATGGCCCAATCTATGTTTAAATCCCCGTATTGAATATATTATGTACGCCATTTTGTAAAACCCATTGGGAAATTTAGTTACGTTAATGAAATATCAAATTTCTTTTACAGCCATCCTGGTGGTACCGTAAATAAAGCAGGAAACATATCTCCAAATTTTTATAGCAAAATAGACGTGCGCGATATACTCGAGTCTTAAAAGCAATGCAAATGATATAGTGAAACATAATGCGTTTGATGATAACAAACGACCACACAGGTAGTGCAGAACAAACACAAAATTGAATGTAAATATCGAATCTCATATATATATTCATATATCATCAAATGGGCGAAGCTTCCTCAATGCCGTTATCGTGGTCAATCGAACCACGAACGCCATTCAATGTCAAGCGCGTTTCGATAGTTGTGGTCGAGTGTCGTGATCGGCTCGATCGTCTTTCGTACGGATACGCCGACGGCTTACCGTCAATAGCTTGCACTGAAAATTGACGAGAGTCCGAGATTTCGACCAAGGGACTAACGTCGTCTGCTGATGCTCGGTCACGTGGTACATCGCTGTTATTTGTTTTGTTTGCTTCGATAACTTTCTTATTCGGTTGCAACCACTTTAATAAAGAGGGAGAACGGTCTGTTTGTTCGTTGTTGTTCTTTTTTGAAGAGCCTTTATTATCGTTTTTCTTCGCCAACAGCGCAAATTTGAAGATTTGGGACATTCCTTTGTAACTAGGATGGTTTATATTAGCGGGTGGATAGCTCGAAAAGCTGTTCGACCCATTGTCCACGTCGTTTTTTGCATGACTTGATTTTGTCTTCTCTGCGGACGCTTGCTTTTCTGGTTTGAACACGTTATCGCTTCCTCTGGACAGCGTGACATCGCGGTCGTTTTTGCGAGAATTCGACGAGCAGTTTTCCTCACCCACGATTACTACGTGAACCCCGTTACGTTTCGACACATATTTTACGCACTGCTGAAATTTTTTACGCACATTCGCTTCTCGACGGTCCCCGCTACCGGGATCCGCACTGTTCCTGCGCCACTGCGCTCCATGCAATTTTGCAGCAAGAGGCAAACAGTAGCCGCGTGTTGTAAACCAAGTTAATACGTCCCGGCGAAACGACCTGTTAGCAAAGTATTACATGTTCTTATTCCTACTACACTGTGAAGAAAACCTTCAATCTCATATGAATCATGCTCATTGCACATTATAGCATCAAAGTTAAGATTTCCCAAATTCAAAAAGGCTATTTTTCTCTAGGAAATAAATCTCATGATGCAGTTGGTTAACAACTTAGTACATACGCACTTAAGCGTGCTAGAGATGTATATCTTACTTGGTCATTATTGCATATAAAAATGGGTTACAGCACGAGTTGAGCGGGAAGAATATAACCAGGAGAATCTTCGACTGCGATATAGATATCAATGGTTTCCCAGCTGCTGCTGTAAGAGCGAAGAACGAGATCGGAAAGAAGCAGGCGAAGTTGGTGAAGACAAGTACTGCCATGCGTTTTGCAACGGTCGCATCGGCAGTAGGATGAATTGCTCCATGGTACCTAGATTCGATTTTAGGAATTACAAGTTAAGTTGATATATCTCACAGATATTATTAGCCTACTTCCTCCGCTGCTTGTAAATATCTTGTCATCGCATATACAACACCGTACAATTTTACATTAAGTCTCAATACATTCATCAAAATATTGTTAGATGACTTCAGCTAATACTTATACCCTTTTATAAGTTTCTTTCTCCACCCGTTATACTTTTTGTATTTAAAAATAAATATATGACGCATTATACTAAACATGACACCTTATGTAAAAAAAAAAATTTTAATTTTATTTCACATTTGACCAATTTAAAAGCTTTTTTGTTCCAGTTTTTAAGTAAGGTGATATTGTAACAAAGTTACTGAATCAGCTTCCAAAATTAACAGCATAAGAATGAAACATATGTCCTTTATACGTTATGGCGTTCTCGGATATCGATTGCCTAGATAACGGGTTACACGCCTACACGTAGTATATATTTATAGAGATAATATGATTAAAATTCTCTGTAATTCATTACTTGACAAACAAACGCCAACACATATTTAAGGTATGAAATCATGTGTTGTTAATTTTAATACTCGCGCAATCCACTCAATAGGTTTTAAGCATGCCTACCCGGTTTTTGAACTCGAATTCGAAGCTCTGCGTTTCCTAATATTGAAGACTCCATCTCGCCCACCGTCTGCATTGTTCGCAGTTCGAACTGTGGTATACATCCACAGGTAACAGATTACATCTATTGTGAATGCTCCAATGGAAATGAAGAGTAGAACGGAAACATACGCCTTGCCTATGAGTAAATCAGTACAAGTATATGTTATGATCAAGAGATTGTGTTCTAATTATATTCATAACATACCAGATACATCGTTAACGTCGAAAGGTAAACAGATACTCGCTTTCTCGTAGTTGTTTACGCCCACCAAAGGCATCACTGCTAGCAGTCCTGACAATAACCAGCCAAATATTATGCAAACACGAGCACAGCTCATAGTCATTCTCTTGTCAAGACGTATCGCGAAATGAATCGCGTACCTTATGGAAAGATTTTCATTATAAAGTACGTTTTTCATTGAAGGTCTATATAAAAAAAAACATGTTGGTAGGCTCGACGAAGGGCAGCTATTCGTAGCTGTGATGTTTCTAATAAATTCTTGTAATTCTCACATATATATTGGTAATTTAATAAATCTGGGAACTCCTTGCAATGAACTTTTGTTTGTGTGTATCAAATGCAATATATTTTGAACCAAGTTATTTTTACATGATATATTCCTCTTACCATCTTTCGAGTGAGATGACGCTCAACGTATAGACTGACAACTGAGAGGAAAATATCGCCAAGAAACCAGCAACCTTGCACCCTGCGCCAGTTTGCCATTCAACTCCGAACTTATAGTACTCTCCGGAACTTCTAGCGTCCATAGCGGAGATGAGAAGAAGATAAATACCCATGCACATGTCGGCCACAGCGAGATTCAGCACCAGGATTTTCTGCACCGAAAGATGATGCTGACGTACGCATGCCCGGTCACAAGTAACCACGGAAAGCACAAGAATTACGAAGAAATTTCCGATGATGGCAAGCGCCGCAACTGTCCATGATATTACGGGAAGAACTTCGGTTCCAAGAACGTTTTCACAAGGGTTAAAGGCATCTGGCTTTGGTGTGCATTCTACTCGTGTACGGAAGATAGCAGGAACTTTGTTACCTTCGCTGTCTATGTAGCATACTTGCGTTGCTTTCACAGTCTTTGTAGCATCGGTGGGTACGGGCCTGTGCGTTAAATTAAAATATTTTAAGAATGTAATGGACAGGAAAATCAACTGTAAGAGATTGCGGTACGTATCAGCGAACAGTCTATAGGTGGATTGGTACAATGCTGTATGTCAATCACATTCATTATCACCTTATATCACTCCAACCAAAAATGTCATCTACTGAAGTAGAATCTTCATCGTTGGAGGTATAATAATCATCATCCAAAGTCTCTGTTTTGCTAAACAAAGTCTCGTTTTCCGATAGAATGTGGATAGAAAAGTTCGAAGGAGAAGAAAATCCCTTTGTGCGATGAAACAAAACAGTATAAAAAATTTGAACATTGGGGCTACGTTATGTAATCAGATTACCGAAAAATTCACTAAAGAACACTCCTTCCTCACCTCAACAAAATATCTATCGTTGTAATCATCATATTTTCCGCCTGAAGTTTCGTAATCTGCACTTTTGTCGTTAATAAACATCGGATATTCTCTCTCTACTGCCACCTAGCGATAATAGAATAGAAACATTTATGAGATGCTGATGCCCGCGTATTACAGGTTCATACGATATCAGAAATTAGGTTTCTCTAGAAAATAACGGGGTACAAAATGCAAATTGTAAAAGAATAATACCTCAGTTTGATTTTCATTACACGGTACCAATTTCCTCTTCTTGGTATCCGAAGTTGTGTCGAAGATTACTCCGAAACCGTATGCGTTCAAAGCGCAGCAATGGTAAGTGTACGTTAGTTGGGCTTTACGCAAGGATGGTAACTCGGGAAATCGATAAAGATACGGAGTATTCCTGACGTCAATGTGCACGAGGAGTTTGAGATCTTCAGACGGAAGGGTCTGTATTGAGGTATCTGCGAGGTTGCTGTGCAAACATATAGTATTTTGATTAAGGTGACAAGGAAAATCTAATGGAAGAGGAGGATTTGTTGCATATGTTTTGAGCTTAATGTAAAGGCAGTGCGTTTTGAAAGAGTTGCATATATAATTCAGTCGTGACAAGTTCGAAATTAAGCCAGTAGCCACCACATGCAGTCGGAGACGAATCGTAGCCTCAATCAACAACATTTTAAAGGCTGTGTTACATTTCTCAATTCAATCGATTCATATCGATTTAAATCCACAACCATACCTTTTGACAGATATAAACTCCTCACTTAACGAACGTAGATATTGTTTTGAAGTCACTCGCCGGTTGATAAAGTTCTCGAGAGTATGAAAAGTTACCAAGTACTGTATCAGTTTTATATCAATTATAGTGAATTATCTGAACCAAAGAAATTGTAGAGGACGGAGAAAATATCTAATGTAGTGTTGGCGGACTTAATAACGGTAGTAGCTGTGTGTGGTCGTTAAACGAAATGGTGATTAAATGAGGAATGTCTGTACTGTACTGCATAACCGCAGGGATTAAAAATATAATTCGCACGGTGGCAGCATAGAGACATTCAGACAAAATGGTGGATGCTCGAGGTGCAAATTACAGACTTAAAAACCCGAATCTGCTTTGAAGCTAAACACAAAAAGTCACACGAGTTATATAGACTAAAAAGCCGAAAAAAAATATTCAATGACCCGATTTAAAGGTGCGACGACCACATTTTTAGCGCGCCACGTAACAGTTTTACTTAAATGAACATTTATCCAGAAGAACCGAGCATTCAATCTGGAATCTAGTAACAATGCAGTTCTATATTCCATGACAGGTTTTACTTATTATGCTGTCAAACAGTTCGTTGCCTTTGCAAAGGCAATGTATTGGGCAAAACATCGTGGTAAGCGGTTGTTAAAAGGTACACCACATTTTCAGTATGTACTCTTCTACGAAGTTCACTAGGTGTGTTTTTGATACTTGTTTAGGCGTAAACTCAAAAGGGATTTATGTCACGCGATTTTCGCGCCGTCGTTCATATCAATAGAAGCGAGCCTTCAAAGTTTTTGATGATGAATAACTAAAATATCACATGTCTAACTACCCCTCTAAAGATCCCTATATTCATTTGGTATTACCATAGACGAAAATACCGGGCAAAAACACTCCACAACTTGAAACCGCGGGATCGGTAGCATATATTACTATTGCCTCTATGCTAATCCGACTATTTCAATGCTTTCTGAATATACTTACAGTTTAACGAGCTCATCGATGCCGTAAAACGCCTTTTGCTCCAAGACTGATAACTGTTTGTTGTTGCTAAGAATTCTGTGTAGGAAAATGAATGCAGAAATAGTAATGTTCTTAGATTGTACATACCATACAAGGCGACATCATGCTTGTGTTATGGGTAATTAACTTGACGTTTATTTTAAGGGTAAAAATAACTGAAATGTTGACAGTCAACATAACATGGCTGTAAGATAGCAAGATAGCAAGCAAGATGGATACTATTAGGAAATTTCGACGATATTTAATCAAATGAATGGTTATTAACAAAAACTTGGTCCTATAATTTATTTGACTTACAATTGGGCGATGTGACTTCCGTTGAAAGCGTAATTCTCAATCGTGGTGAAAAGCATGTTCCACGAAAACTGACTGAAATTAAAATAAAGAATAAATCAATACCGCAATAAGTGAATGAGATATGTCATTTCTGGACATCGCATAATATAAATACTTAGGAAAATATTCAATTTCGGAAAGCGCAAAGTTATAAATAAACTGTTATTCGATTGCTTGAAATAAATAATCATTTTAAGTGACGGTTCATGGAATAAAAACAAATTTTAAAAACAAAATTACGTGCATTAGTACTGCACGCAATGTTATCAATTCATTTTAAAAAAATGAGCGATTATCAACGTAAAAGGTAGCCCAAAATGAGCAGAAATAGTATGATTTATCGAACTTACACGATCTTGATCTGTCCTGGGAGTGATTGAAACGCGCCTGCATGTAGTTTTGTAATTTGAGTGTCATCCAGTGTTCTAAATACAAAAAATTACTGTTATAAAAACAATAGCAGTCTTATAGAATACCTCTATGATTTATACAGTGTATACACGTGTCATTTCAGCATTAAGCAACAGCACATGAGTATAAAACGTCAGAGTGTTTTTATTTTAAGATAATAGGCTTGGCATTACATCAGTTCTTGACCTGTTCTTTGATTAGCGACGTTGCTCTTATTACTCAATCGTCCAAACATAACTATAGCCAGGATATGAGTGTCTATACCCTTTTCTCCCATAACGATGAACAATACATCTTGTTTATGCCTGACCTTATGATATTGGTTTACATTCGATTGAACCAGCAGTAGGACAAGCTTAAAAACGTCGAAACATAGGCCAACAGAAGGTCAACTGTGTTCTGAAGCATACGATAATACCCACGGTAAAAACAATGGCGATTTATTGATTGTCATTAGCGAGAAATTCTGTAATCGCCTTATTGGTTTTTATTCAGATTTTTATTATATTTGTAAATAACGAGGCTTGACTTTGGTTACAGAAACGTCAAAATGATTGATATGATAGTCATCAGATAAGACGGGAAACTGGTAATCTAATGATTAGAAATATCAGTGAAATACTGTGTTGATGGTAATCTGATTTCATGGCTTTTAGCATTTTTTTTTAATTATTAAGATAATAGGACTCTTTATCTCGTACAGTAGCTGGGTAAAAAAAATTCTTTTGCTTGCTGCGAATAAATAGATTTTTTTAGTTTATTGTTCATCTGGTGATGAATAGTTCTAAGCAAGCAACAACTAGTACTTTTTTATTCTACAGATGTTTTTCATAGGGCTACGGAATTATTTACTGTAATTCATTGAAAACAATCAGTTTAAACAATTAGATTACTGATAACCATCGAAAACAAGTTCTACAATGTAATGTATACGAATACCGCAAAAGACACGCCCTATACTTTCGAAGCCATGTTTTCTACGATCACCTAGCGTACAGTAAAGAGAATTAAAGCTTCTGCCGAGCTTGGCAACTTACATCTTGATCGGAGCGGTGAGTGAAGAGAGTCCTGTAAACAGTGGCACGGTTGTCAGGCCAGTGTGTTTTAATCTCCTGTAAACAAAATTTCACGTCGAGTATGTAACAACGATTAACTATATAGAAGCTTCAAGCAAATCCTTCGGATTAGGAATAATAATTCTGAATAAGAATAACCTTCCGGGTTTAAAGTTTACAAGATGACGATATGGTATCTACTGTTTATTAAAATACCAATATATTTATTATTTAAGGTTAAGAAATGCCAAGTCCATAGTTTACTCTTCAGCATATGGGAGATTAGTGTTTACTGTGCTTCCAAAAATTCGTCGTGATTGAACTAAAGTAATAATTTGTTTGGATACAAAACAATTCTTCGACTTTTTGGCATTATCGCGTACGTTTCCTACATTAAAACGATGTACTTGCGGGATCTTATTATAAACAGTTAAGGCTATTTATATTTTTAACATGCGTGCTTTCGAATACCGCTTTTGAGGCATAAAATCGCTTCAAATGAGAGAGAGTCAAAATATGTAATAGTCGAGTAAAAGTTTAGTATAGTTAATCGCTACAACACACAAAATATTGGCTAGGAAAAATCTCAGAATATCAGCTAGGGCGGGTTAGCACTAATCCTACCCCTTACTAAAACTGGATCCCCTGAAGAATGTCAGTCACCCTGTCAATCTCTGGTGTGATGATTGTTTAGTTGACCCCCCCCCCCAGAAAAAAAATCGCAAATTTTGGATTCTATAAAAGACAAACCGGGCCACGTTTTATGGAGTCTAACGATCTATATCGATTCCACACTCAAATGTTAAAAGCCTTGACTAGAGCACATAGTTTAACTTTTCTGTCAGGGTAATAAAACAATATAAATAAATGTTATCCGTCAATATTTATCGATGCTACAAAATGAGATTAAGCATATAGATTTTAAAAATCGAATACGGTCTAAGAATTTCCGATAATAGTAATTGTATAAATAACAGCAATCGATAATAGTAATCAGCTGCTCTTTATCCTTAGTCACCTTTTTTTAGTAGACTCTAAATCGTTTATTCAGTCTCAGCCTTCTAATAATCCGAAATCGAGTCTGGCCGCTAAGTAGTATTGAATCAGGGTATATTGCCTTTCACATTTACAGAAAACAACAAGCTGAGCGTCACATACTTGAAATAAACCCGTGGAATGAATCAAAGCAATAATAACACTGAGTGAATATTTGACCGGAAAAATATCTTTTTTTATCGTATTAAGTCATGTGATGGCTTAAGTTCGAATCGAAACTAATTTTCTCGATGGAAAAGAATGGAATAATAATTATAAACGATCGAGTACTGGATTATTCTACTCACAATTCTCGCAAACTTTTCAAGTTCCAGAACGCGTACTTCTCTATTATCGACAGCTTGGGAAGATCTTCCAAAACTCTGCGAAAGAAAATTGATTAGTCTTTTTATATTTACTATTTCAGTATCAAGATTATTCATAAACAGGTTAATTTAGTACAGATTATTATAAATCTGTTACACCAATCGGGGAATAGTTAACAGACTCCACTTAATAATCACGTTAGCATTTTCGTTCGAGCATGGAGCAGTATTATTAACTTAACTAAAATAAAGTATTTTTCCGAATATAATATGTTCTCCTGTATGATACACATCCCGGCTTAGAGTAAGAGCTCAAGTCAGTGTGATCAAAGGCACCTATTGAGACACACTTTCCCTCACACCTACTAGCTATCAAAACACAAGCCTGCAGCAAGCTGTATAGGATAGTAAATGTTTATTTACCAATTTGCAATAAAAATGCTCCTCTGTTACCTTATAAGCATGTACATGCGTAGTTTACGCTGTAACCGTTGTCAACTCGTGTCAGTAACAAACATTATCACATGTTGCGGTTGTGCTATCGCGGTTTCGCGCTAGTAGTACTATTGAATAGAGACTGAATATGATATATGAAATAGTCCATAAAGCGACATGATATTTCGATTGGACGCTGAATATTGTTGACGTGGGTTGTACCAATAAATAGAATTCATATATTCTGTCGTGTTGTAATAAAGTCGCAATTTCTAAAGACTCTGATCGCGATTAGTTTCGTATATTTGAGATTCACGTTCTTGGGAATATTTCACGGCACCTTGATATTAACAGTAAAACATGCGCTACAGTTGAGACAGTTAAGGTTAATTACCGTCTCATTCGAAGGCTAGCCTGACAAATGTATGCTGCCTGCTACGTCAGCTTGCTATATCAAGTCATTTTACTCGCAATTTCCTGAATTTTCTCATCTCCGAGTATAATACCGACACCGACTTTTGAATAATTTAGAAGGAAATAAGGCGTATTACAATCGGAAAATACGGTAGCTATACATAAATAAATAGAATGGAAAAGACAAGTTAAAAACCATAACTTTCTCGAAAACGTACCATAAGAGTTGAAGCTCACATTTCGACATTTCGACGAAAATTAAGCCCAAATAAATGGCTCCGTGATATATTTTGGATTTGTACAGAGTGAAAGTTTTTCACCAATTCAACCAGTATATTACTTCAGCAAACTTTACAGTTAATTAAAAGTACAATTCTAATAACCCTAATATGCTGATGCTGTAGTTTAATTGCATTGACGAGTAATTTCATGTTATTAATCACGATGAGACAAGTTTTGTACCGGTATTCACAAGGGACCTCCATGCGCGCCTATTCACGGCGTGCGTCACCTAGTCCTAGAACAACTTTAGAAGAGTCTATTTAAATCTTCGGCAAATGGATTCTATTTTTTGAAGTAAGACTGTGCAGGGTATTTGATAAACGCATGTCAGACAATTCTTTTATGGTTCTTCAGCTAACGCCAGTTCATTAAGCGATACCATCGCTGACGCGAAATATATTGACCACGTAATAGTATACAAGTGCCATGGTAGACGGATTTGTTTGTCTTGTTGAAAGATGTGAAATTAAAATCAATTGAGAGTAGATTAAAGTTTATGCTGTACTCCAGGCTTCCTATCTACTACTTGAAGGTCACTATGATGCGCTTGATCAAAAACAAATCATCAAACGCAATCAAATATCCAATATCCACTAGATCTATTACACAAGTATAACTGGCTATCACTATTATTGTGTACGCCATCACGGGTAGAACAAATTGTAACATTAGCGCAAAATGAGACCAAAAAAATACCGATCTGTTGTATAAGTAAACCTCAGTACGAGGTGACTGAATGAAGATAAACTGAAATCCCAGTTCAAAGCTCTGGATAAAGTCGGATTAAAATTACTGCTGCTAACATTGGACGTATTTCACCTAGTAAAATCAGTATTTTTAACTCAAATTTTCGAAAAATGCGATTATACACGGTGAAACGTATTTTGAAGCTTAATATCGTGTTTGTATGACAAGCTGCTTGGATTTATATGTACGTCAGAATACATTGTGACGTCCGCGAGGAATCAAAAGATAAAAATAAGAACCATATGTTTTTAGTCAATTTCAGTGAAAACCCGATGAAATTGAATCGAAATTTTGGGTAATCACACGGAAATCGGATTATTACATAAGACATGGGCGAAATTCGCCTACAATGACAGGACGGTGAGGCTTAAGATCGTGCTTGTCTTATAAACAAAAGAAAATATATGATTTACATGTAGTGTCGTTCCTCGGATATGATAGGCAATGTTCTCTACATTAAGTGCAGCCTTTTTGCAATTTGCGAACAGTTATTTATTTATCTTGATCTAAAAATAGCTTTCGATTCTGATGAGATCTGAAAATGAGCAATTGAAGCTGACAATAAATGATCGGTAATTGTCCTAATTTTTATTGTACTTTTAGCAATGTCAAATTTAAATTCTTGTTTCATATGAAATGCTGAGCTAATGATAATCAGAAATTTTGAAGAAAGAGAGTTTTAAATTCCTTTTAATTTTCTGTTTGCACTGTATAATACCATCGAACCTATTACTTTTTACTTAATCTGTAACGGAATGCTTTCAATTTATCCTAAGGGCCCTTCTTCTACGTCTACCTACAGCACAATCTTTAGCCAAAGTGAATTAATTCTTGATTTATACAGTGCTATCTATCGTTCGTGATATACCATTACAGTTTAAATAAAGTTCGTCTGTGGTCAGTACATAGATTAAACTGAGCGGTTATTTAGGAATCTGCTGGGCGATTTTAACATCATCGGCAGTGACGTTGTTTTCCCTGAAGTTAACCTTCAATAAGCAGTATTTTTACTATTTCATTCGCGAACATTTTCAATATCTTCCACTCTGTTAGTTAATCAGTTGATGGAATGAAACTGACGACATCCCAACAATGCAGAGTCTATGAAAAAATGCGGGGGATTTCTTGCTGTCATAAGTGCTATATATCGTTCATTTTCGCGAAGCGTGTGTCATTTTGGAAGATAGATTTTAAATAACGTACTAGCATGTAGCTTGAAAGGTTACCATTGTCGATGTAAATTTAAATCATATTTTCTAATTCAACGATGAAATAAAGATGTCGTAAACGATTTTCCGTAAAATTGATAACATATTGCTTCACTTTACTTGAATTCTCCCTTCATTAATGTATTTACTGAAGATTCTCCAAATTTGAAAAACAATATTACGGTAGTTCTACAAGCAAATTGAAACATAGCTTACTGTTTATCGACGTAAACCGCAGCTTGTTAGACTGAAACATAAAACTACCCGCAAGGTAGAAAAACTTTCCTAATCTCGATTTCCCGATATCTAGAGTAATCGCATAACAAATTCGAAATAGGAGAAAGTCGAGCCTGATCACTCATTAAGGTCAATTTTGGCGTAGAAATTATTCAGCTTGTTGCAATGTCGGAAACCACGAAATTGATAGAGAAATCAATCGGATGAAACAAATTTACGCGGATATCATGTCGTGTTTTCGTGAGGAAAGTGCTACGATTTTCCCGTGTGGTTCGGTTGCGGCGTCTGTTACACGATTTCAGTTTTTACATCGAAAGATAAAGTGAAAGATAACTGAACGATGTAAAACGGGTCTTCAGAGGGGAACTAACTCTAAATTTAAAAAAATTAATTACCGTATTATCATTGTTCACACTTTGACCCATACCACTTGGGTAGTCCACATCCCGGCCCATACATTATTCAATCGAACGTTCCCTGTGGAGAATGCGTGTCTGATGAAGTCAAAATAACTCCACTGTAGTGTAGGCCATATCGTGACAATTAAAAGAGGATTACTATACAAGTATTAATAATCCGGTTAAGAATTTAGTGTATTTAAAGTTAAAGCTGTTTACTGTACGTACAAAAAGGTTACTGAAAGGGCAATTTATATAGTGACAGCTATTATAATACTTGGACACTAGGAAATAACAAGCAGAACTAGGTGGTCTGATATTTACTGCACTTCTTGCGCAAAACTCGTTATTTAGCGAAAGGGTAAAACCATGCCAAAAGAAAACACCAAAACGATTTAGATGGAAATAAGTTTCGTTAGTACTTAGATCCAACGAGAATCTCATATTCTTAAATGGCTGCCGTTATTAGGGACTTGAAATAATTAGGTTGAGGCAGCTATGTTTTATATATCAAGACTTTTTACGGAAGAATCAGAGACAGTGACAGTACTTGTCAGACATGATATGACATGATGGCCCATACATCCTTATCAGTAGTTTCATCCTATTATGAGAAGCAAAAATCGATTGACCGATCTATTTATCTACAATTAGTAGCAAGAATACTTGTGATATGAATGAGAAACATTCCTTGTTATTACATCGATTTGGTCAATAATTTCAAAAGGGTTGATGTCAATTATTCGTGGAAATGATAAATGTTTAAAATTGGATTCATTTCATAGTACGTAGCATTGCAATGTGTTAAAGAAACATACGCTAGACATACACAAATAATTTACACCGAAAATGTTTGACAGACCTCAGCGATGTTATCTTTAATTCTGAAAAATCGGTCCCAACTACTATTCCCTGTGGGGTGGATTTTCTGAGTGCGACTCTGCTGTAGTTTAGGATGCGAAATCTTGTATGCACTGCGATACTGAGTCATAAATGTCATGTCACATACACACATGTCACATGTCATGTTGCCGTACATAATTAATGCACATAGCCGGGAAGATAATACATTACACACAACACACAGTGGCTCGGAGCTCTCACCATAAAGTGTTTATACACTCAGTTTAGAACATTAATTAGAGCTGTCAAGAGGAATATTTTCGAGTGTTTCATTTACTAGCGACACTCCAAAATGGGGACCTGTAGCTAAATCAAACAACTACAAAAACACAGTTCTATTTATTACTCTGTAGCGTATATGAATTTTATCAGGACAATGAAGTTAAATTTAAGGCAACGTCACCTGTATTACAAATTATTGAACAAGAGATCATCCTGGTTTTGGGTTCCGCCTCCTGGTATATTTAATTTGAACGAAATTATATAATATTATGTAAAATATGGTAATGTTTTCGACGTATCATGAATGCTTTCATTTGAATTGTTAACGAATAAATGTCTAATACAAATATATTCTTGTTTGACAACTGTACCAGTTATCAGCGAGGTATTCCTGTCGTATACGGAAAGGAAATTAAAAAAACGAGCTTGAACATTTCACTTTGTGTTCTCGAATATAGAATCAATATAGATATCACTTACATTGTGTGGAGATTCAGTAAATCTGCGAAAGTGAAATCTTTTATTGTAGTTAGTTCGTTATTTTTCCATATGTATCTGGCAGAATAATAATAATCTTTATTATCCATTTTTGTAGTCAAAAAGTGATCAACTATTAAAAGACATTTCTAACTTACATGCTGGTCAGATTTGTAAGCGACGAAGAATTGAAGTTCCCTTCGGTCATCATTTTCTTAGTCGAACTCAGGAACTTTCTGTTTGTTTTTCAAAAAGAAAAATAATCCATTAATTTGCAGAATTCATTTATTATTAATATCGATTTTTCAGTCTAACGGACTGTAACCCATCTCAAACCTCTGATCAATATTGCATTAGGTTGACTTGGTAAAGTTCAATTATTGTTATATTCAGATTCAACATATTCACTATTTGCAATATCTATCACAGCATACAGAGGGATAAATTCTTAGAGGTTTTGGTCCTGGTGTATTTTGTTGGCGTAATAATAAGATTAAGATTAAGAGTCCGCGAAAGTTATAGGTGACTTCCGCCGCACCACCACGATGTCGTAATTACTGTCGGATATACAGATGCTATTTTATTTTCCACTGACAAATCGCAGTTGAGCTGCTTGATATTCCGTCAGGTTGAAATTTATTGAGGTTTTACGCAGATAAATTAGCTCCGGTAAAAAACAGTGTGCGTTGAAGCTCACTTGACGATTTCAGAAGAATTATATTACTACATTACATTACGCAAGTAAAAAATTATACAAGTAGAATCCCCACGCCGTTCGACTAGTAAGCAGCATAATGTTAAACCAAACCTTTAAATAATACAAGTGAAAATCGAGGCAAAAAATCTGAAAGAAATTATTTCTAACAATATTTTACTTCTTGATCCAATATTCGACAGTTTATATGGTTAAAACTATACTCTTGTAAAACAAATAAATTAAAATTTATTGAAAGCAGACATTATAATCCGAACCCTGAAGTATTTCGTAAATAATTGGGTAGACAGTCTGTTATATTAACACCGATTATTGTGTGAACGAGATCTGCCTGTATCATAATTATTGCTTCGACTTTCTAAGATTTTGTATTTATTTAAATAAATATTTTTCAACGTGATTTTTTTTATCCGAATTAATTTTTGTTCTTGACGTTTAAAGCGGAGGTAACATATGTCCTCGAATTTTTTTCTTAGCTTCTGGAGTTATTCGCGACTATAATTCCATTTGCAACTTTTACCAAGTGCGAAGTGAGTTTGCCATTGGATGTAACGTTAAAGGTAGCAAATAAATCGCGCTCACTCCGTCATCGTACACACATAGAGTCCTATCGCACCGCCTGAATCCGAGAAAATCTGTTACAACATTTCTGTCAGTACATGAGATCTGTTAGAATTTTATTCCTTCGCCAAATGGCGGCGATTGTAAAAGCTCAGTCAATAACTCCCCAGAGATCTGAATACTGAGTGGTTTGTTTGTCAACATGATCTCGATATTTCCGAGTCAGCGCGCGCTGTGACTGGTTACGTGTTTTGCGGCCGTGAGTGGGAGCATCGATCGAATTCTACTCTGGCTTAGAAATGAATCATAAAAACAGTACAAAAATGACGGACATTACAAGATTTATTTACGCTTTCACTTACAAAGACAGAGTTCCGACTGGAAATATGGTTGGTAACTTCGAGGCGTTCACGCACAATATGTTTACGGGAACAAAGTCTGAATCAGCGGTACCTTTGAGAGATATTTGAAAGTTTTATAATCTAAAATTGAAGCAGAAATATCCATGCGACAATAGTTTATAAAATTGGGAGATAAATAGTATATGAAGTAACCAAAGTACACATGCATAGAATAAACATCCCTTGTGTTCAGCTAAGAATACAGCAAAAAATTCGTAACTTCGTGACATGAATAGACACCGGACCGCGTACGAGGAGGAAATTTTATTTATTTATCAGTAACCTAGTGGGATTCTAGTTTAGTCTCCGTATATATTTAATATAATACCACTTAAAATTAAAAATAGAAGTAACATCATCGATCAATTTGCTTCGATGGAAGCAAGGAATTTGAAATTGGAATTTATATGCAATGAATCAATTTGTTATTCAAAAGATTACCAAAATGGATTTATATTTTGAGCTAATGCTATGGTGTACTTTTCGTAGATACGTCACTGGACATAGAACATTATACTACATACAGTAGTTACGAAGAACAACATGATAACATGGCACTTACCATTTTCGTTTAGCACCAGTCCATGAGATGGTTTGCAACAACATTCGATCGGAAGACCGCATGCAGCGTCGTCAAAATTGCAACGATCCTGAATCACCAACAAACAGAACATGAGTGAAAATCTCTTACGAGCGCAGAACAAGCAAACACATGTAAGTTTTAATGGGTAAATAAACATGTACGACTCCGTTGAATTTATATACAAAACAGCAACGAAAACGAGTAACTAAAAAAATGTTTTCGGCAACGAGGTCACGCTGCATTATACTTCGCATTAGCTTTATACGATATGCTATTACATATACTATAGTTATCATATTTTGATAGCTAGTGATACAATAGTAAAACCATATTCGTGCTAAAATTATCAGGTATCAGATCGACATTTATCATAAGTGATTTAAAGCTATAATAACATAGTATGATAAAACATTTTCTATTGTCTAGTAGTATTGCGCGTCCTGCAATTTATCATAGATTGGTAGTTTAAAACTGTTGCGGCTGCAGTCAGGGTACATATATGATTTGTGATGCACCTCTTGAGTAAAACAATCTAGGGGTGGGACGGTTTAGTATCTAGTGAAAAAAAGAAATGAGACAAAAGGGTTGAGAAACACTGCTCTGAAAGACACCGATACCTCGTCTTATCGTATCAAAACTCAACATATCATAATTAGATATATCACAAGACATATAAAACTTTGACTCGCGGCAGGAGTAGAAAGTAAAAGTCGAAATGTATGCCTGATTTTTCGTAAGTGCGACAATGTGTAATTTACGGATCCTGCAAACCTAAACTAACCTGATGTGTATGAAACAGCTTTCAAATGTTATAATTATTGATGTGGGATGATCTGAACTACGCGAATAGATATATTCGTTCTGCAGTTTAAATTTCATGTAGCAACTGGACAATAGTCAATTCCCAACTATCGAGTTTATTATTTTAACATTTCCACTATCGTGATCCCGTATCGTTTATTTGGCGTTGTTTATTTGTTTTTCCGGAATTATACCAGGGTACCGTCAATTTTTGCCAAATGGTATACTCATAGTATTGAATTACACATGCATTGTTAAAGTTAGAATATTACATAGTTATTATAGCGTCATTTTATTTAGTGTTTTCTAAGCAGCTATACAATTTGAAATTTATGCTCATCCCAATTATCAAACGCCAGGAATTTTCCGGTACATTATTCAAAAATTCAAATTCAAAAGCAACGTTAACGTGAAATATATAACATAAAGCAAATACACAATAGCATACAAAACACAGAAGACTTACATGCATCGCCACTTGAAGATATTCATCGGCCGTCGTGGTTCCACATCGTAACAAAATATACAGGACACATAATATCAAGGAACATAAATTTTTACTTTTCAAACTACCGCCTTCATCACTTGGCATGTTGAAGCTGGTTTAATGATAAAGATAGAACGGTGTACAAGCAAGAATCGATAAATATCCGCAAGCGTTATAAATCTTGTCATATCTAAACGGTAAAAAGTGACAAAGAAACTCATCAGCAAAACTTTGTAACGAGATTAAGAAGGAATTTTTGACATACTCTTACGACATGAAAGCTGTTCTATGAAAACAAATCTCACACGAATCTGCTTTGAAATCGATTTATTGAGAAGTTGCTGAGCTGTTACGCCTTATATATACTGTTTGCAAGAACACCTGACAAAAATAAATGCATTCCGGGAGTCTGACGAAGTTAGAAAAAACGGCAGTCGAAAGCAAGCTCTCGACACTGTCTGACCTACCTAAATAGTTTTGGTGTGGACCGAGCGACCTACTCGCATGCAATTGGCCGTGTATCGTTATCGTGGTGGAAGAGAAAAAAACCTTTTTTCTTCTCCTAATGCTTCCATTGAACCTTTTATCGCTGTTACTTCCGAGTAATCGAGCGCGTTTAGTAAACAATAAACAATTATTTCAAGCTTGCTCCTAATGGGGAATTTAATTTACTTTCAACAGCTAAATGTCACGTTTTTGTGTCCTTGTACATCTGTCATCTTAAAAGTTTTTACGAATTCGACCCTATTAAATACTATTTTATTCAGTGGATTTTTGAAGAGCTTCACCATTTTGTCGAACGCATGAGTAGATGATTCATTGTATTTGAGAATATTGATCAAAGTTTTGAAATCATGTGAAACTTTGTTGTACGCTTTCAGCAGCTGCGGTGGGGGTTTCTGGAGAACAATTTCCGATTGTACGATAATAGTAGAATACTCATTTATCAAATTACGATGCGGAAATTACATGTCAGGATTGCAGGTTCAAGTAATTGATAAGATAATTGAACACGTACAAATTGTCATATTTCATCAGTCAAGTAAATCAATATATAAGCATATACTTTACTATCTTGTCCGTAATTTCGTTGCAACCGTGACTGATGGAAAATATCTAAATTCGTGTTGTAAGGCAAAGGCAAAGGTTCGAAAATCTTGATTTGAAATCTCTGTTGTGTAAACTTCAAGCTTCACGGAACTACGCTTGGCTTTAATGGACTAGTTCGTTACCAGCGATGTCTATAAATAGGAACGGTTTAATATTTCTTATATGAGTAATCCTCCAGTCTCTCGGGTTCTTCTAAATATACGACTATAAACGATAGGTTCGAAATTATGACATTTGATATCGAGTGTGGACTTAATCCGTAACTATTTTCCGTATTTTCACATTGTATAAAATACCGAGGCGACTACGAGATTAAAGCAAACTTAAATAAGCTAGATTATCCATTACGTATCGTAAGTAAATGTACTGTTTACCAGGACTGGAATAACCATATATCAAGAGTACCATATGCTACCGGTACCACATTTTCAAGGGATATATAGTCGTAATGAACTATTCCGATTGCAGCGCAATTCTAGTATATACTATACAAGTACTCCTCCTTCAACGACCATTACGGCGGTCGTGAAGCAAATTGATCGGTGGAAGAACTCCATAACGACCAGGAAAATAGCTTCAGATATTGTTGTAATGTACTGACGGGCGATACGAGTCCATGAGCTTATGAAGCGTAGAGATGTATATCGAACACTATCCTCTCTTTAACCCGTAAATTCCCTCCCTTATTGGCAATCGGATTCTTTAAATAAAATACCGGAAATAACGGTACGTTATTGTTTTTCTGGAGGGTCAATATTGGCTACAGGCTCCGCAATAGCCTCATCCCTCACAAGATTACAGGGTTCTCCGTTTATGTAAATGGAGACATATCTCAGAACTCAGACGCATATTGGTAAATATTCGAAAATGTCGCGCATCATTTTCGACAGGTGAATATAAGGAATCTAGACAATTTTGAATATATGGGAATATAAGTTCTGTACTGTAGATCAGATTTTCCGTTGATACAATGAAATTATATGTTACAGCCGTACAGCCACTAATTTCTTGATATCTCCTTCATATACACTATGGTAAGTAATTATACTGTCAAACTTCGTCTAATATCAAGGTTAGTTTCTCTAGAACTGCGACTCAACTGAAATAGCTTTAAGTGAAAACCAATACTAGAACTTATAGAAATATAACTACCACATACTCACGATTATCCAGGATACCTACTTCCTCAAAACCAGCATCATTCAAAACAAACAGGAAATGGCCATGTGCGAGAAAAAAAATGACCTTCGACCCCACTACTACCACTAGAGATTAATTTCATCCACAACATTTATCTATTTTTTCTTTTTTAAGAAAAATATTATTCCATTAATTATTAATCTCATATAAATAATATTTGGAAATGGCCGAGTCGTTGTGTTATCTTTCTGCTTCTTTCCAATTCGTGGGTGTCTCAAGTTGTTTACTGTATTCGATTAGCGCGGTTCCGTTTAACACGTTTTTCCCATTACTGTACTGTTGCTATTTATGGAACCCTTAATAGAAAATTTCTTCAAAATCTCTGAGTAGCACGTTCCACTTTCGATTAGGCATGTCGCACAATCTTTGTTGATGTGAATGCGTGGCTGGGAGTTAAAGCGTACCATATTGAGTTTTGAACGGTATTCTGATCTATAATTGAACTATAATACTGTATATTGTCCATAAAATACCCCGAGGAACAGTCTTTACTGCTAGCACATAAGCGTCTTTCAAACGCACCTTTAGTAGAGATCGTATGAACTGTATCAAAACATGAACGTGGGGTATTTTTACCTGTTTACATTCGCCTCTCACGCGTCAGGTGGTGAAAAGCGCGTTTACTTCGAATCAAAATTGTACCTGCGGACGAAACTGTTTTCGACGCCAGGCCTACTTAAAACGATCTATTTCGAACTATTTACCCCGGCAAAAAAGGAAAGGGTAGACGCAAAAAATCGCTTTAGAGCGAGCCTCTCCTGAGGTCGACCGCAAGTCGTGCTTAATCTGGCACTTAAGCACGTTTAGTTAGGCGCGAAATGCGTCCACAAGAGGACTTTTGTAACCGCATATTGAAACTGACACGATTGACTGAACAGTTAAACACACATCAGTATTCGTAGGTTTGTTACTTTTGCTTCCAATATGCCCCCGGGACACCATACACTCAGGGTACTGGCCTGAGGGCCATAAAAATATGGAATATTTAAATAATAAATATTAAACATATATATATATATATATTTATGTAATGGTCCACATTGTTTGTAGGGATTAAGTTTTTGTTCGTTTTTGCAGCTAGAAGCCGTCTCTAAATCTGACAAACTCCATAATAGGACTGTGCTGAGAATACAGAAAAACACACATAAACTTCAAACGTGTGAAAAATTGCAATAAAACAAACCGCATTGCCATTATTGTCAGACAAAAACGCATAAACAACGTATGAAGTCAGCTCCCATTGGACTTTCGTTTATGCTCAATTTACAAAGAATACATTGTTGAACTATTTTGACGCCCAGCCTTCGTCTACATGTCGAACGGCGTTGAAATCAAATCTGTCGTTTTGACATTCGAAAGGTTTGTTTTGATTTGCTGTAAATGACGCGGATTGAAGTTTAAAGCTTGTTTGTTAGTCACACAATCAGCAAAACAAACAAGAATTCGTTGGGACAAAAATATTGTTTTCCTATAATATGATTGCAACATTATCGCGTGTCTGGACTTGACTGTTAAGATTTTTTTGTGGCGAGATTGACATTCGTTCGTATACTTACAAAAATTTATTTAGCCGACAAATTTTAAATTAGGATGAGGGTGAAAATTAAAAAAACGGGACGAAATTTTTTATTTTGTGCTTCTTTGACATTTCACGCCACGTCGTGGCGACAATATTTCAAATGACACGATTGTGATCCAGTATACATTGCATATGTATATATTAATCCAATAGGGTATAAGCATGACACATTTTCAAGAATGTAATTTGCTTTCTTTATCATATATTGTTATATATTTGAATTGCATTATTTTTGCGTACTGGAGGTGTAAGAGATTAAAGGATAATTTAAGGTTAAGTCTAAAAGTAACAGGTAATCTTTTAAGTAATGTACTAACTTCCTGCAAGTATGAAATAACTATTAGCAGTAGTACAACGAAGTAGCTGTATGGAGTGAAGCAACTGCCCCGTTTGTCAGTCCCTGCATATGCCCGTAGAAGTTCCCAATCATATATTTTGCTGAAGACCATTTACCAGCAAAGGTGTTGCTGTCATATAATATATTATATAGTATCAGTATAATTATTAGCACTATATAAATACCTTTTGCACTCCTATGGAAACTACATCAGCAAAGTACGTTTATTTTAAGCAAAACTACTGTGGCCATCGGCGCCTGTGTAGACAGCTGTAAAATCAACGCCATTTTGGTTGACCGATTCTATCACGGGAATTTCTAAAAGAAACAAAGCCAGTGTACGCTGTACGCTGTTATATTTCCATAACTCTGTTTCAGTTGAAGTCATGTTGTAGTCTGGTACTTTTTGAAAATTCGTACAAAAATTCACCAAATATGTAGTGCTACCAAAACCTATGAAAGCCTTCAACGTTTTCAAGGGATTCATACCAAGAAGTTCAGTTGTTTATCCCGGGGTATCAAATTAAACTTCATAAGTGTCAAACTTCAATATTTACTCTCATATATATCAGAGTTTATCGCTTATGAGAACGGTTAGTCCTTTGTACATGCTTCGTTGCTTGTAATATAGTATGTTGGATAGCGACATAACGTAATGTAATATTATAACCACTACACCAGTAACATTTTTTTGTTTCATACGGTGTGCCTACATATTGTTTGCTCTGCCATAAATACATATTACTTGATGAATATTTAATGGGCTACGCCTTAAAAATCACATCTGAAGACAGACTTGTTTCTAATTATCACCAGTCACCGCAAGCATGGTTGCGTGACCTAGAGGTCAAAACCAACAACTTTATCCACCAACAGCATAAAGCATAACACCTTCAATACATCAAGCTTACCAATCCAATTTACGCAAGACAATACTCGCACTGTTTTATTGACGCATAAAAATATAATTTGAATTTGAAAGAATATAATGCACTCTCGCGTAGTCATCTCGAGATCAAAGCGAAGAATTAACTTGTCAAAATACTAAAATTAATGGAAATCGCTGACGAATAAATCACGATGACATACGTTCCTAGTAGGAGTTGTTTACTGGGCAAATAAAACTGTGTTTAATTTAACAATAATATTCATCAAATTAACAAAAGTCATAAGGTAGAGAAGTACGGATCGCACACTAATAAAATTACGGTGTGGTAAAGCTGCCTAGTCAGACTTCCAAGTGATAGGTTGAACTTAGGTACCATAGAACCATAGAATATCTGTGAACGCTATTTCATGAGTGCTGGGTTAAACATGGAGACTATCAAATCCATAAACTCTATGGACAGAAACTATTCGGGTTTTGAATACATATCGGTTAACTCGAATCAAGGCAACAATACTAATAATACTCAGTTTACGCAAGGGCAGCAACTGCAAGGGGTGCGAGGTAGAAATCGTAAGGGCGACTATCATGACGATAAGAAGAAGCAGAGCATGTTGACTATGCAATGGTAAAGTTATTTCAAGAGAAGTGGGAATTGCTAGGTCTCTTAAAACCATTTGCGCTGTGATCATAATATTTATACACAGCGAGACTGGACTAAGTTTACTTGGGATGATCAGTCGGCGACGAAATGTAGGATCAAAGAATTTAGGTTTAGGGATGGTATTAGCGTTAGATTAAAAGGTGGTTTTGGATTTGGGTGATAATGAAATCATGAATGTCTTTCCACTTCTTGTTCGATATTCTATCTCACGTGCAAAATATTTGCAATGAATTACCGTTACCACCGAAAATCGCAGTAAACGAAGATATATTTCGGAATTTCAATATACAATTCAACCAAGTCCTCTTAATTCACATAATTTGAAAATGGGAATATTTTTAGGCTTGAAGAAAATTACGTATACTGTGAAGGCGTCTGTCTACCGAGATGCATACTCTACAGTCATTATCTGGATTTCTGTCACAATTGCAGTCTTGCTCCAGCGTGTGCAGCTACTTTCGGGAAGGTTAGTTTAATTTTGAATTACTTATTATAGTGTCAAAACAGAATTCAACAACTATGTTTTATTCTTCCCCCTTGTTTCATACAACTAGATGATACGGCAAAAATTTCCTGGAATCACAACTAGGAGACTGGGCACCCGCGGTCATTCCAAGTAAGATTACGTTTATCATATGTTATGTGTTATGGAAAAATAGTATTACGTTTGCATATACACACGTTTGTGTTCTGAAGTGCCCAAAAACAAATTGGGCATTTATTTCGAGTGATCTTTAGCAAATCAATAAACCACTATCTACGGTATGTAACAAAGTGCATTACTTATGTATTGTTTATGAAATGGAGCCCAGAGGTTGTATAAGTTTATATATGGCATATTGTGGGATGTAATTAAGTAGCTTGTTGTTGTTGCTGGAGGCTATGCAACTGATCCGAGATTTGATGATGTTCTTGATGTTGTTTTTTTTGCTTGTCCACATATTTCAGTTCAGTGTTTATTGTAGGATCTGATTATCTAACAAACACCTTTCGCGGATCTGTATATGGATTTGCTTCTGCTGCCCTTTCATCCTATAGCTTAGTTTCTAATGCAAAATGTAACTAGACATGTGGAAATTGATGAATTTACTTTCATAGGAATTTTCCAATTCCAATTGAGAATTTAGCTTAGTAAACGAGGAATGTTAGTTATGTGATTTGGAAAAAAATTCATCATAAAGTCTAGTGCACAACAGTTATACACTGCAATGGATGAATTTATATAACCTATAAAACTTTAGAAATTCGTATCACTTACCACTAATTTTTTTGGTTGCGTCCCAGTTGTCGCGGGATAAGGCATGCAAAACAGCGCCAGCGCCAATGTGGGTATAGTTATTACTCTTATTATAACTCTTAACACAAGATACAATCACCAGTTTAAAGCGTGTACTCGACAATAGCGAAATAGGCAGGAAAAACAAACGAAATATGTTACTTAAGATATGCTAACAAATATATGTCAATGGTTACATAGGTCATAGGTTAATGAATGTGAAATAACACACAAACAACATATTGATGACAGGGAAATTTCATTTAATGCTCTTTTAAATGTTTTTTGAAAGATTTTGGACCAATTATATAAAACAATGTCCGATGTAGATTCCAGAAACCTTTCTCCCAGGCACAAATGAAAGCATGTTACCGCGCGCCGTTCGTTATCTTTCACCTTTGTTTGCAGTAAACGTTCGCTTTATGTCTCTGTTAGTAATTATCACGTAATTCATTAATTGTGAAATAGCACGGGCGTGAGCAAATAGACCGGGAAGAGTCTTCTGGTCAAATAGCACCAGTATTTACCGAGACTGTTTTGAAATATTGAGTGTACACAAATATTGCGCTTTGATCTCGCTGGAAGCGAATATACACATTCTTTAATGGCTTTAATTTTATTAATATGTCGAACTCGATCATACCTGGAACGGTAATTAAATTTGCTCCTTGGTTAGGGGAAGTCAACATTTTTTGACAAGTACAGCAATACGGGAGCAGCGAATTTTGTTAAATTCGAGAATACACATACAAACTTAATTAAGTTACTCGGCAGGGAATTTTAATTAAATCCTAACGATGTCCAAATCATAATTTATTGTATCGACAAGTAACGTTTTTCACCACTTCTGTCTTTCGCTAATTGATAACTGATCAGTAATTGCGACACATATTACTAATTGAATCTTACTATGGGACGTCGAGAGACGACTGTTCTTTGTCCAGAGATTCCATTACGAATTATATAGCATTCAGTTAGGTACCAGTGTTTGCTCGGATGTCACTTAACACACTGTCATATTTTTATGCAGATACCACTACTACGGCATCGGGATCAGAGAAACAAGTCGATACTATCACTCTGTGTATTCCAGCAAGGGTTTGACGAGGTAATGATATCGGGTATTGAAAGTAAACGTTGCCACTGTTCAAGGATACATCTATTAAGTTGATACTTTTCCTGGCTCCTTTCCATCTACGTGTCATTTGACACTGTTGTTACTCACTGACAGAATATTCTTTAGACATCTCCTCGTGCTGTATAATATTTAGTTTAAGATAAATGAACTATTTCCTACCTTAACTTTACTTGGATATTTTCTGTACATTCATTCTATGTGTCCTGTGAATCTCTGACCGTTCAACGTAATTATAAACTCAGTCTCACATCTTGACATCCGTTATTCCAATCATTCACTGAAGGAGAAAATTGGTAGAACGATATTTGGTAAATTTGACTAATGTAATCATTGATTTTTCAGGTTTTCTTCATTTGTGTCTACCGAATTAAAGGTAAGGTGTCCTCGTAATCTCCCAGGTAATGTAATTCGCTCTAATTGGGCTGTATATAAAACAGTGTATTTTGCTAACAGAATTCTTTCTCGAATGGCGGAGTCTCGCCTACAGGACGATCCTACTTGGAAGAATATCCGGATATATCAAAGATAATAGTATCGCCTTCCTGTGGATTGGAGAAATATGAGGTAAACCAATATAATGCAGTGATTTATTTCATAAGTATTATCGAACAGGTTGTCACAAGAATAGGTAGGTCTGGTGTGGGAGATGCAGTAAATGGTACATGCTGTAACTCGAAATAAATTCCTCATTCCGTAATTTCCGGTAAACTGGCTGCGGAACTGTGCCCGTGGACACGACTAGTAATCAGATAGCAATTCAAACACTTCATATTGAAACAGTTATATATTAACAGTCAAACAAAAAAACTGTGTCTAGTTGCTAATTGAAATTCATATACTGTGTTGTCCTCCTTCTAGTGTGTCGAGTGTGACATCTCTAAGGGAATTTCATTATAAATTAGGAATAAACTACAGTACTTATATTAATTGATATGATGGACAAACAGATCAAAAATACTATTTACTACTACGAAGTTTGAATCTCATTTTTTGTTGTTGTATAATAGATCGACGATATACTATTTCGACACAAGCACCACTGCCAGAATATTGTATCGGCAGCGTTGAATCAAAATTTAACAGAGGTAAAAGTATAAGGAGGCATCTGCATTTATTTCTCTGTATGTTCCACACAATATTTTCCTAATTTCTTCTTATACTGTTTACCACATTGTAGCTTGGAAACTACGTGATGCAGTTCTGGAAACTTTTGCCACATCAACTTCACCGATTACTAGATACGGAATTCATTATCGATTTGATTTGTCTCGCAGACTCGGTGCTTTACAAGGTTTGGAATGTACTAATTAACATTATTCATGTATATGGATTTGGGACCAGCAACCGCCTCTTAAATATATTGATATAGAATTTGTAAGATTTTTCCCTAAATCTTTTATAGGTTTGTTTTCAATTTTTACTATTTTGTCTTGATCTATTATTCGCTCGTTACACGTACACGTACATACCTTCGATATCTGTTTACGTCTCTTTCATTTTTCCAGGATTTAACGGAAATACTAATTCCTGTTTACAAAGAAGATGTTTTGGAGAGGTAAGTATCAATCATTTCTAGCGTCAGGCACTGTTACATTTTTAAAAATAAGTAAAAATATGTCTTTGCTTCGTTTATTTACACGATGACACAGCACTCTGGACCAGCTAAGATTTATTGCTAAACATTGGGAAGAATGGGAAGTGACTTCTCTAACAGATACGACACCTTCACTGAGCAAAAAAAAGATTCCTATCGCTCACCAGTTTGCTCAGTCCGTGAAAAGACAAAGTACATTTCTTCACTTGGCAAAGGTAAAAGGCTATTGTCGAATATTGTGTGTAGAGGTCTCCACACGATTATAGTAGTAGGGACCTCTAAACTACGGCGGGTCCATATCTGACCCGTAAGAACTCAAAATAAATACTCGGGGTCCGGGAAGCGAATGTCATGTTTTGAAGGTGTACATAATTTTTCAGGATTCCGAAGATACTAACGCTCTGAATATTCAGTTTTATGCTTATTAAACTCACATATTCATCTTCCTCCTCATGTTTTGATATGCACTCAAACGCATATATTTCACTAGCAG